>LPNX010292502.1:74677-123976 GCA_001517045.1 Pseudotsuga menziesii | reverse complement strand
TTTTTAGTGGGATTTTCAGGGAAATATGGTAGGCAAATGGACAAATGAGCCATGTAGTGGGGTAGATGAGGTAGTTAACCATTTTTGGGTGTTAACATCTCTTGACTCCATACAATTTGCACACATGGAAAAATAAAATGGATCTTCAATTGCGCTCCAAAGGACTCCATAGAGTTGCCATGGACACTGAAGTTGAGCCTGGATCTGCCATATAAAAATCAAGATTCTTGAACAAGAAGGATAAAGCCTTCGGTTTCTTGTGCCTCTCTATTTCTGAAGACCTTCTCTTCCATCTTACGGATCTGAAGACACCGAAAGAAATATGGGACAAATTGGAATCTGTATATGGAAAGCATGATGACTTGAGAGTTTACCAACTCGAAAATGAACTCATGTCTCTCCAACCTTCCAATTTCGAGACTCTGAATGATTTCTTTACAAAGTTCAAGAATACTATTTTTCTGTTGAAGCAATGCAAAGTGGAGAAGGAGGATGATCAGCTCATCCTAGCCATCCTCTCCAAACTTGGGGATGATTATTCATTTTTTGTTTCTACATTCCATGCGGGGAAGCTCACAATCCCCGGATGGAAGATGCCTACACTCAATTCCTTCATTGAGTCCCTAACTAATGAACATGACAAGCTTGTCCAGATGGGGATCATTCGATCTTCCCGTGATCAAGCCCTCCATGTATCGGGACCCAAAGATCCCAAAGATATGAAGGGTAAAGGAAAGCAGCAGAAAAACTAGAAAACTAAATTTGATGCTCCCAATCCTAGAGTTGAAAATTAGGAGCATCATGAATCTTCTGGCTCAAGGAAGAACAAAGGAAAATGGCACAATGGGAAAGAAAAAGTTAGGTGTTCTTACTGCGGGAAGGGTTTTCACCTTGAACATGCCTGCATGAAGAAAAATCTTGATGAAGCAACCTCTCTCCTTGAGAGGAATCACATCAATATTTCAGAAAGCTTTCGGAGGAGAGATCACCAAGATCGGGAGCCACAACATGAGAAAGGTCGTGCCCTCATGGAAAGCACTTCGAAGTCCAAAGCACTGCTGACAGACAGTGGAGCTTCGAATCACATGATGGCTAAAAAAGACTCCTTTTCATCCTTGGAGACCAGAAAATCCATCCCCATCCACATGGGAGATGACTCCACCATCATTTCTGAAGGACAAGGTACTGTAGATCTAGAAAATGGTTTTTTTTCTAAATTTTTGTATGTACCATCTCTAGCAGCAAATCTCCTTAGTTTCTATCAAATGACACATACAATAATTCCTAAGAGAGTCTCGTTTATCCCAAATGATGTTGAGATAACAAAAATTGCATCCGAGAAACTCATTGCAAAAGGCCTTGCAAATCATCATGCAAAAGCCTATGAGTTCTCTCACTTTGTTGCGGATGCAAAGCCCACCGCTCTGCTAAATCATGGAAATGAGGTTAGTAGGATGTGGAATGAGAGGTTTGGCCATATTAATTTCAAATATTTGTAGCAATTACAGAAAAACTCCATGGTTTAAGGCCTCTCGTTCATCAAGGCAACCACGGGAGTCTGCAAAGGCTGTGTGATTGGAAAACACCCTGAGCACAAGTTTGATCGGGGGAAGGCAAACAGAGCTACAAGCATATTGGGGATGATACATTTTGATATTAGTGGTCCAATGCCTGTCACATCCATGAATTGTTCAAGGTACCTCCTTACCTTTATTTATGATTTTTCAAGGTATACATGGGTTTTCTTTCTCAAAAAGAAATCAGAAGTATGTGAAAAATTTTCTGAATTGAAGGCCTTGATCGAAAATGCCTCTGGGCTTAAGATCAAGATATTGAGAACTGATTATGGAGGGGAGTATGTCAGTAATGAGTTGCTGTACATTTTCTTCCAAAGTGGTATTCAGGTCCAACATTCAATTCCCTACACTCCCCAGCAAAACGGAGTAGCGGAAAGGAAGAACCGGTCTCTCAAAGAGATGACCACCTGTATGTTGGAGTCAAAGAAGCTTGCTGAAAATTTGTGGGCTGAAGCCATGCATGCTGCAGCATAAATTTAGAAGAGGGTGCCACATTCATTTGTGAAAGGAAAGACTCCTTTCAAAGCATACTTTGGACACAAGCCAGATGTGTCGAACCTACGGGTGTTTGGGTCCACTGCATGGGCTCGAATTCCGCTTGATAAAAGAATGGCTCTGCAACCGCAGAGCATAGAATGTCTATTTATTGGGTATCCTGATGAATCTAAAGGATTCAAACTGCTGGATATCAATACCAAATAGATCATCATCGAGAGAAGTGTCAATTTTGATGAGCCTCTTTAGGAGGTGGAACTAGTGAAGGAGAAAACTGCTGAATTTCCTTCCTATTCCACTGAATATTTGGATGATGAAATTGGGGGTGATGACCCTGATTTGGATCCTCTGATTTCTGATATCAGTGTGTAACAATCATCATATACTGTATCAGAACCTGAAGTGCAAATTCATCTTCCTACATGGGCCCAAAAGACACTCTCCTCCGCAGGAGACAACATTGGAAATCTAGATGATCCAAGGAGAACCAGGTCTGATTTCCAAAGAGCAGGTATTACGCTCTCTTGTTCTGATAATTTGCTGTCCGAAACTTGCTATTTGATGATTATTTCAGTTCCAAAATCCTACTACCATGCTTGGAATGATCCGATATGGCAATTTGCCATGGATGAAGAGATGAATTCTCTTCAGAAAAACACTACTTGGGAGGTAGTTTCTCTTCCTCCGGGAAGGAAATTGGTTCAATGCAAGTGGGTGTTTCAGAAAAAGGTTGCTGCTGATGGAATCACCTGAAAATATAAGGAAAGGCTGGTAGCAAAATTTTTCTCTTAGGTCCAAGGAGTCGACTACCATGAGACCTTTGCACCGGTTGCAAAAATTGACTCCATCCGTCTTGTTTTGGCTATTTCCGCATCCAAGAACTGGGAGGTGCATCACATGGATGTTAAGTCAGTATTTCTACATGGATATATTCATGAGGAGATATACATGAAGTATCATTAGGGCTACATCACTTATCCATATTTGGTTGGCTAGCTAAAGAAGTAACTATACGGGTTAAAACAGGCCCCAAGAGAGTGGTATTCCAAGATGGATTCCTTTCTTCTCTCGCAAAACTTTCAGAGATGTAGATCAGATCCAAATGTGTATTTAAAGTAGAATGATGGTTATATAATTATAATTGTTTTATATGTTGATGACTTACTGATCACAGGTAGCACAATTGCCTCCATTTCAGCCATCAAAACTGCTCTCCACAATGCCTTTGAAATGAGTGATTTGGGGCTTCTAAAACAATTTTTGGGGCTCGAAATTGACCAAAATTCTGATGGGATTTTGGTCACCCAGTACAAATAAATTTCATACCTGTTAGTCAAGTTTAGCATGGCTGAATGTAGGCCTATACCATTCCCTTTCCTTTCAAGGATCAGCCTTGAAGAAGGAAAAAGCACACCTCCCATGGACTACACTATCTATCGACAGTTGATTGGTAGCTTATTGTACTTGACACATTCTAGGCCTGATATTTGTTATGTCGTGAATGCTGTGTCAAGATACATGCAGCAGCCTCATGATATTCATTGGAAGGCATCCAAGAGGATCCTCCAGTACATTCAGGGAACCAAGACATACGGCATTCACTATGCTGCAGACTCCGAGCTAGAGCTGGTTGGATACACAGATTCCGACTGGGCGGGTGATTCTATTGATTAGAAGTCAACTTCTAGATATGTATTCATGTTTGGTGGTGGCCCTATTTTCTGTTCAAGCAAAAATTAGGCTTCCATAGCACTATCTTCAGCAGAGGACGAGTATCGAGGAGCGGCAAATGCTTGCATCCAAGCAGTTTGGTTGCAAGGCATTCTTTCATAGTTTGATCTTGGTAGTACTTTGTCCACTATCCTATTTTGTGACAACCAGAGTGCTATTAAGATATCCATGGATCCAATTACCAGGAAGAGGACCAAGCATGTAGAGATTCACATGCACTACATCAGGGAGCTAGTGCATGACAGGACCATCATTCTGCAATACTGCCCGACTGATGAGCAAATTGCAGACATCTTCAACAAGAGATTTTCAAAAAATAAGTTCAGTTACCTTCGTTCACTATTGGGGGTGAGTTCATTAAGTTGATCTAGACTACTTCCAGTGTTCACCTTGAGGGGGAGTTTTTCCCACTTGGTTTTCCCTCTTTTCCTCACTTAGTTTGTTTTGAGCATTGTTTCAGTTTCAGCATTGTACAGGGTGACCTATGGCCTTAGTTTCTAGGGCCCTAGCATTTTATGCATCTATGTTTTCTAACTCTTCCTGAGTATAGCTTAAGGGGGGATGTTGGAGACATTTACCATCATACACACTCTTTCGGTCAAATTGGCCTAGTTAAACCACTATCCTAAGTATAATTGACATTAATTGACATCAGTGGAGCATTAATTGCCATCATCCATTCACACGCATGACTACCTACAGTCAAGGAGGCTAACTTAGCCTTCTTCTACAATCAAGGAGGCTAACTGGAGCACTCCGGGGGTGATCTAAGTGAAATTAATGCACCTAATTTCTAACTGGTGGTTACAATCAGTTCAACCAGTCAGTTAAGGCACCTCCAATCATTAAATATATTATTTAATGATTATTTATTATTATCTAATGATCTGGAGTCAACAAGGCGCCTCCACCAACTTCTGATGGTCAGTTAAGCTTCAGTTAACCTCATCGGGGTTCATTGGAGTCATGGAGCACTATCACTTGATGGTTGGCTTGCTATGACATTTGTTTGATCTCCTTCAGTTCAGATTCAGTCATTTATTGCACTCTGAATTCAGTTAGGGTTTGGTGAGTCAATTAGGGTTTTGGTCAAGTGGTTAACTGAGTGTGATTGAATGGCTAAGAGTCAGTTAAGCCAGACTCACTCACTAAATTCGAATTGTCTTTTTAGGTATTCAAATTCTTCATGGATTTAAGCTATTGCTTAGCATTGGTATTGTAACCATTCATTATTTATTAAATATACAGAGAGGAAACCAATTCTGGTTCCGATTAACACCAATTCATGAGTATTGTTAATTATTCTGTGATGATTTTGATTCCTAGTTCATAGATCATGTGCAAGAATTAATAATATGTGCCAGAAGCTTCCTTGCAGCCAAGTAGTTAGCAACATCTGCATACCAAGGAGAGTGAGCTGAAACTGCAAATAAATGTTCATCTGGAAAAGAGTCCTCAACAGACAAATTATCATCACTGTTAGTGAAACAAGATAAAAAGAAGCGACAACATTTTCTTTTCCATTTTTATCTATGATGGTAATATCAAATTCCTGTAATAATAGAAGCCATCTAGTCACTCTGGCATTAGTGACAGGTTTATTCATTAGATACTTAATGGTAGAGTGGTCAGTGTGCACAAATGTAGGATATCCAGTAATATAATGTTGAAATTTTTTAATGGAGTAAACAATAGCTAAGAACTCCTTCTCGGTGACATTATAATTAAGTTCAGCAGGGGCTAAGCTTTTATTAATATAATAAATTGCATAAGGTACTTGACCATCCTATTGTCCTAAAACTACTCCAATAGCAGTATCAAAAGCATCTAAAGAAATGTGGAAGGGTAGGGTCCAATCGAGCCCTCTTAAGATAGGAGTTGTAGACAGCTTCTCCTTAAGCTTAACAAACGCTGTCTAGCATGCTTCATTCCAAACAAATCACACATCCTTCATTAACAGTGAAAACAAAGGAGAGGCATGCTTGGAAAAGTTTTCTATAAATCTTCGGTAGTATCCAGCATGTCCTAAGAAACTTCGCACCTCTTTTTGAGTTGCAGGAGTAGGCATATTTTTTATTACCTTGATTTTTGAGGGATCCACCTGAATGCCATCAGCAGAGATGAAGTGCCCCAATACTAATCCTTCACTCATCATCGTATGGCACTTTTCAGTGCTTAAAGAGAGCTGGATCTATTCACAGCGAGTTAAAACCTTTTTCAAATTTTCCAGTGCTTCTTCAAAATCCTTTCCATAAGGAGTGAAATTATCCATAAAAATTTCCATACTATCATTAACGAATTCTGAAAATATGATGATTACAGCTCTTCAAAATGTTGCTAGTGCATTACATAAACCAAACGGAAGCACTCTGTAGGCAAATGTTCCCTAGGGACAAGTGAAGGTAGTTTTATCTTGGTCTTCAGGAGCAATCTGAATCTGCTTGTACCCACTAAGCGCATCCAGGAAGGAGAAGAACTTCTTCCCTGATAAGATTTCGAGTACTTGATCGATAAAGGGCAATGGAAAATGGTCTTTTTGTGTGGCTTTGTTTAGCTCCCTATAGTCGAAACAAACTCTCCATTTACCATTTTTCTTGGGTACAATTATGAGCAGGGACACCCACTCGTTGTCTAAAATAGGATATATAAATCCTGCTTCCAAGAGTTTCTAAATTTCTTCCTTCACTATGTCCCTAAGATTGTGATTCATTCATCGTTGAGGCTGGCACACAGGCCAGGAGTCACTTTTAATATAAATATGATGGGTGCATAGCTTAGAGGGAATACCCCTCATGTCTGTGTACTCCCAGGAAAGTGCCCCCTTGTGTTCTTTCAAGAGACTGATCAGGTGCTTCTATTCATCTAAGGAGAGGTTGGGGTTAATATTTAGTGTCTTTCCACACTCTACCTCAATGGGAATACTTTTTGAATTTTTCAATACTGAGATTATATGTGTGTCACTAACTAGTGCTTCTTCTGTGATATTTTCTTGTTCTTCCTCACCTAGAGTAATTTTCAGGATTTGATAAACCTATTTATTGACCGAAGTGGGTTCACTGATGAAATTATTAATGGCATAATATTCGGTTTCATCCTTAAAGGTTAGAGCCTTCCCTATAGTTAGTAATGGATGAACACCCTCTTCTTCCTCTGGCTCCATCCAGAAAAAAGTTTCAACTTCAAGGCTCAGCCGAGCTGGAGGATAGAGAGTTAGGTTCTTTGTCTTGGTGCCATATGATATGGTCATAGACCCAGATCGATAATTGATGCAAGCATCAGCTGTGGCTAACCAAGGCCTTCCCAAGATCAGTGGGTGTCCTCCTAGCTGCGACTTAGGTTGTAAAACCAAGAAGTCAGTAGGGTACTCCCAAGAGTCAACTGAGATGATGAGATCATCCAAAATTCCTTTAGGTTTAATGGTGGATCTATCTGCCAGTTCTAAAATGGTAGGGGTCGGTATAATATTAGTGAGCCCAAGTTTTCTAACAGTTTCAATCGTCATGACATTAATCGCTACTCCTAAATCTACCAGTACATTGAATATCTGTGTATGCCCAATCTGTACAATAGCAGTGGGATTCCCAGGATCATCATATTTGGCCAAAAGGGTTTTTCCCATTATTAATGCAGATAATTTCCCTATGATATGAATAGTGGGAGGATCTCTGGGTTTCCTTCCTGGTTTCCTTGTACATAGATCCCGAACAGTTCTAGCATAGATAGGTACATCTTGAAGAGATTGAAGGAGGGGAATTTTAACATAAATATTATTTAACTCTCTTAAGAGGTTAAACTGAGGTTGTCCCACTACCTTTGGTAGCATTAATCTCTCGGGATACAGTGGTTTCCTAATCAACTGGGTAGGATGTGTATCACTGGATATATCATTATGTGTTTCAGTCGACCCATTAGTGGGATGTTTAGCATATTCAATGATGGGGGTCATATTAGACAGATCCTGTGGAGTCACCCCTTCTTCTTGTACAAGGGATGGAACATCTTCAATGATTGCAGGCTCTACTATTTTTCTTGATCATAAGCGAATATCATTACAAGGCATAGAAGAAAGGGAGTAGGCAGGCATACTGACAGTCTCAAATTGATGGACTATTTTATTGTTTGGGTTAGGATTAGGTTGAGCAGGTAGCTAAGGTCATATCAGCATATTAGGGACATCATTGTTCTACAACTGTAGTTGTGACTGCTGATGAGGATATTAAGGATATTGAGGAGGGTATGGTTGCTGTTGATGTGGAGTTTGTTGAGGAAATTGGTTTCCTGGATGGAAATTCCTTCATCCAGGAGACCAAGAAGTTGGTTGGTTGGGTGGATGTGGTGGTTGAGCCCAGGGATTCCAGGAGTTATAACCTTGCATTGAAGGTTGAGAGGGGTTCCATTGAGAATAATATGAAGGGAATTGTGTATTCACGTTCTGCATATTATTCCAATTATTCATGTTATTCAAAAATGGAAACGAGTCTCGAGTCATACCTTGGTTTCAAGGCTTCCAGGGCTTCTTTTGTGCAATGAAGTAGGCTGGTTCCACCTCTGGAGTTGACGCCTACAGAACAACCTTCACTTGGGGAAGTGACGGACATTCTTTTGTGTCATGGTTCAGCTCACACAATTGACATGCTTATACCTTGTCGAGTAGGCACTCCTTCAAAGGGTGGTTCTTTCTACATCGAGGGCAGAACACACCTAGTGCGAGATCCTCTACTGCCTATTTTTTTCTTTGCCCTTAGGACGTCGATTTTCGAGGAGATAGAGCTCATCATTTTTGTTTTGAAATTTTCAAGGAGGTTTCCTATCTCTACACGAGTGACTCCTCCATTAGATGAATTCTAAGTTATGTTGAAGAGATCATGTTCTAGCTTATCCCGTTTTTCCTACTTGTTATTCCTAGAAGATCCCCTGGAGAACCTTTTACATAATTCCAAAATTTTCTTGAAAGAATCCTTGGAGATATCCCCCTTTCCTAACAGGTTTAACATATCTAGGCAATCATCCCTAATCTCATGAAGCAGGATTATCTTGAGCACATCTGACCTAATGTTTGTCTGTCCAACCTTTTGCACATTGTATAAAATCCTCTCTACAAAATCTTCCATACTTTCGTCCTCCTTCTACACCATTTTAAACAATTCTTCTCTCTTTTCCTTGGTGTTGTAATATTCTTGATATTTATCCAGGAACACCTGTTTCATCCTGTCCTAATTAGTAATAGTTCCACCTCCTAGGCTCATGAACTAGCGTAATGCATTGTCCTTCAGAGTGGCAGGGAAGATCTTCAACTTTTATGCATCGGTGATGTAGTCATAACTACGACAGAGGATATCAAACTCGAAAAGAAATTCATCTGGATCCTCTGCCGCTTTTCCATGGAAGCAAGAAAACACCAATGGAGATATATTTTTCATAGGGGTTGTCCCTTCTGGTTGTTGAATTGGGAACTGAAGTGTAGCCACTGTTCCTTCAGGCAGGGAATGATCTTCATGATGATGGTTTTCTCCCATTGTCTCTTCCTCTTCAGATTCATGTCTGTTACTCATTCCTTCTTCTATTTTCTCCTCTTCGTTCTTCTCTTCGTTCTTCCACTAATAAACAAATTTTTGATGAAACTGTGTCCACTCCTCTTCAGTTACAACCTTTCCATTAATGCGATAGATTGTACTTCGATCAACAGATCCTGCTCTACTAACTTTTTCCTCCTCTGCAGGGGTATTTGAGGATGTTGTAGCTGCTCATGTGTTCTCCACTGTGGATCGTGATGCTGGCACCCCAGGATCGGCAGGGCTTCTTCTCACATGTGCTTCCTGATAGTGAGCCCTGGTAGAAGAATCAGTTATGTCAACAAGATCGTTAATGAATGGTCTTCTGCCCAATTATGGACCTCGACCATGACCTCGACCACCTGTACTATTAGTATTTTCTGGGGTTTGGGGAGTTGAAAGATGATCACTCTTTACCCTTCTTGTATTCATACAACCCAAATAATTCCAATGAAAAACTAAAAGATACTGAATAGAAACAATTATAGGATGCAACTATGATAGTTTTTAATAATTATCCTCCCCGGCAATGGCGCCAAAATGTTGGGCACCCAATATGCAAGTGAATTACAACTAACATACAAAATGTGCAATATTTATTTTCAACCCAGGGAAGTCTTGTATTTCAAGGATAACATGCACAATATATGCTTAAACACTGAATTGCTGTAAATGGACAATCCTATCCTTTGTTTAGCTATGCTCATCTCAAGAATCCATTTAATCTAGTTACCTTCTAAAGAATACAGTCACAATTACCTTCTGCTATTCTTAATCTAGAAATTGAAAGATGAAATCACATTTAGATTACTTTTGCAGAAAAGGAGATCCTGTTCCAAATCACTTAATGATTAACCCAACTATCTTAATATGATTATTCTAGAAATCCAAAGACATGAATTGAATGTTAATCTAGGGATTTAGAGTACAGAAATTGAGTTCAGCTATCCTATGAATTCAAAGTACAGGAATAAAATTCTACAACCATAAAGGTAAGGAACAAACTGCAAGGATTCATGGAAACAACAACTAAAAGATCTAAGGATGAACAGAGCTGTTACAGCTACCACGCGAATTGCATAAGGAATAATTACCTACTCAGTCCATTGTCACACCATGCCACTACAGATTTCAAAGAGATGCAATTAATAACATGTTGTAAATCCACAACTATTACAGCTTCCTATGAAGAAATAAAAGTAATATAACATCACAAGATGGAATAATAAAAATGCCTAATTTAACTCAGCAATACCTGTGGGAAGGCAGGCCCAACCTTCACACAGAGATGTTGGATGAACACACGTTCAAACCCTTAGATCTGAAGTAACTCCTTGTATTAAAAAGGCAGATCGATTACACAACTCTTAGTCATAGCTAATACAATGAATTGGTTACAGGTTCAACCCCTAGCTCAGAACAGTTCTCCATATTTATACAATGTAAATCATAACATCCTATCCCTATTATTGGGCAGCCATGAAGATCTCTGATCTTCAGGCGCCCTAAATTACAACAGCTGTTACAACCGTGGAAAGATGAAAGATAGGAAATATAGGGAAACTATTAATTTGACACAGGAATAATGATATCTTTAGATCATAGCTATACACGAGCAGTGATGCACTGTTGACCTCCAAATCTATCACATTCTGTTGCAGCTATCTTTGTATAGCTTTGCCTGAAATAATATACTAGGACTGCATTCCTTGTGCAATGGTAGGATGGATGGCGATCATCTTGAGCGATGAATGCCCATCCTTTTCATAGAATGTTCATCCCTATCTTCTTGTAGTCTATATATCTCAAAATACCTTTATAAACCATCATATGTTAGCATATTGATAGATATAAAGCCTTAATTACAACAATCATAAGTATTAATAAAAATAGAAAATAACCAATCATACCTTGGTGGCTTGAAGAGCAGAGTGAGGTAAAAACATCTATTTGGCATGCTCAATGGGATAGGATAGGGAAAAAAGAGGTAAATAAGGATGGTAAAAAAGGGGCCATTTCTAGGCCCAACAGAGACAATTTGGTTAATTCATTTCTGAATGCAACCTTTGAATAGATCCATCATTGTTAATATCATACTAAGTAGGATGTAGTTTTTCTTTATGTCGATTACATGTTTAGATATGAAGATATTCCATGATTTATCTTGAATGATAACCCATGGCTGCATGGTAATTTTGTGTACTTGTAGATAGGCATTTTAGATCTGTAAATTTCATTTCGAAAAGATTGCATTACTTTTTTGTTTTCCTTTAAAAATTGTTGCCTATCAAGTGTAAATTTGAGCATATAGATCTGTAGACAAATACACAACTCACAAAGAAGATCTCACAATTTACTCAGCAATTGAAGAATGAAATAGTGCAAAAGTCTTGCAGCTGTGAATGCTTTCATTAATAAAATAAGTAATCCGATGATAATTACAATGAAGTAAAATGGATTTAATAGCCACAAGCAATTCGAATCCACATGAGGAAGTTCGAATTGATTAGACTCTACTTGACTGTAGGTAACCAAGACCTTGTCTAAGTCATTATCGGAGGACTCAGTGGTTAATTGACCTTGTCTAAACCATAACCGGAGTTCATCGGAGCACTAAAACACAACTCAAGTGTTACATTCAGTGTTGACTAAGGTTAACTAACTGTGGTAGGTGAGAAATGCGCCCCACATGTGTGCAGTCAAGTAAACCTAGTGCTAACTGAATGTGGAGGACTATAACTGAATGTAACTGACTCCTAACTTAGCTTGACTAGTCATTAACTGAAGTGAACTGACCTTGGTTGGTTTCGGCACTCCCAGTGGCTTCCTAAATTGTAGGGATTGATCTAGAAGGATCCTAAAATTATGCAATCAAGTGCAATAAGTGGCAGTGATCCTCAATTAGTGTTCCCCACACTTTAGTAACTGAAACATGTGCCCCAATTAGGTCAAGTGGACCCAATGGTGTTAATGACTATAAATAGACTGGATGGACTCCCGATTTAGACATGACTCCCAAATTAGACATATGACCAAATTTGGACAAGGGAGGATTAATAATCCTAACACCCCCATGAATGCTAACTTGGACAAACTGTGGGCCCTGGTAACTAAGACCATAGGTCACCCATTACATCAAGTTAATAAAGTAACTGCTTAATACAAGGAGTCGGGGCAAAAACCACATGGGAAAAAAGACCTCCCTCTAGCTAAGCAGGTAGAATTAGGTCTCAAGTTTGAAAAACTTGAAAATATGTTGCTACAATCTTCATCTCTGTGAGGTAGTGAAGTAGCATGCATGGTGTGCTGTGCATAGGTATTCTAGGTCCTGACATGTATACTTCTCCTTCTTCTCCAAAAATGATGATGGGAGGAAGGAAAAATGTAACCTTTGTCTCTTGCTGAATGAAGAGGTGTATGATCATATCCATTCTTATAAATGTAGTAAAACTAAGCCCTTGCCATATTGCATCTTACAGGAAGTCTATTGCATCTCCCTGAAGGAAGTAAAATAGTATGACATAGCGCAAGAGTCTTTCCTTTCTGAGTGCCAGGTGAGTTTCCGGTCATCTTCCTAGCTTCCAGTTTGGAAGTAGGGACTGAATCTAGATCTAAGTCCACCTGAATCTCAATGTCATAAACTGATATAGATGGATCTGCAATACTAGTAGAAGCTCTAAAAGAAGTAGATGCAATGGTTTTACCTTCCCTTGTAGGTGGCTGCTGAGAGTGCACTGGTTCTGAAGGAGGCATGAAATGTGAGAACTCATATGCTTTTGAAGCATGATTCACAATAACCTTTGCTATGATGCTCCCAGTAGAGATATCTGTGATCTACACTGAGTCAATACCAAAGATCACTCGCTTTGGAGATCCAGTATGGGTCATGTGACAAACAGATAACAGGTTTGAAGCTAGGGAGGGAACAAATAGCACATCTTTGAACCGTCCATGTTCAAGTTGGATAGAGCCCTTCCCTTTGGTTTCGAATTTACTGTTATTACCCATCTGAATACTAGGACCATCAAAGGACTCAAAAGAAGAGAATGATTCTCTGGATGCAGCCATATGGTTGGAAGCTCCAGAATCAATGAGGAAGGCAGGTGTTGATGTGGAGCAAGCCTTTAGTGCATGTCCTTTTCTTTGGTATTCTTCTTCTTCTTCTTCAGAGTCTTCCTTCCTTGCGCTAGTAGGTACAGAAATGTTGTTCTTTTTCAAAAGAAGAGCCATTTCATCAAGTTGTCTTCTCATACAGGAGCTTTCTGAATGGAAGCCCCTTCCACAGTAAGGGAAGAGGACCTTGCCTTTGCCATTCTTCTTGCTTCTCTTTGAACCTGAAGTTTCTTTTGACTGCTCAGACTCATCTCTTTGCTTCCCTTTGTCATTCACTACCTTATCTCCTCTTGCAACTAGAGATAGATATTTGGGAGATTGAATGATCCCCATTTGGATCAATTTATCATTCTCAGGAATAAGAGATTGGATGAAAGCATTAAGAGTGGGCATCTTCCAATTTGGAGTAGTGAGCCTTACTATTTGGAAGGTGGATACAAAGACGGAGTAGTATGCATTGAGCTTTGTGAGAATGGAAAGGATGAGCTGATCTTCATCCTTCTTCACTTTGAATTTCTTCAACTGGTATATCAGGTTCTTGAACTTTGAGAAAATTTCATTTAGAGATTCAAAATTGGATGGATTGAGAGTAATCAGATCATTTTCTAGCTGATGGATCCTCATCTCATCATGCTTATCAAATAAGGAAGCAAGCTTGTCCCAAAACTCCTTGGGAGTTTCCAAGTCTTGGATGTGAAATCGAAGATCTCTAGAGACTGAGGAGAGCATGAGTCCAATGGCTTCATCAAGCCTGTTCATGTACTTAGATTTGTCTTTATCTAATTCTGGCTCTTCCTCTGTTTCTTCTACGAGTCTGAAGAGATGCTTGGTGCGGAGCAATACTCTCATATCATCCTTCCACTGGTGGTAGTTGAAGGGAGTGAGAGGCTCCACTAGATGACCCATTTTGAATGTAATAAGAAAGACTGAGCTGCTGTAGTGAATGCAGTGAGAGGAAGAGGTTGCTTGTAGCGAATGCTGTAAGCAAAGATGATAACCTGTCACACAATCAAACATAAAAAGTAAGGTCGACAGTCTGCACTTTTGGAATTTCCTTCACACCAAGCATAGTTGATCAAGCAACCCTGATCAACAATTTCCTAACTTTGGATATTAAGTGGTAAATTCTCCGCTTCTGGTGCAGTACTGGAAAGAGCAATTTGCCAAAAAAAATGATCCAGCTGGAGATTTGAGGAGGAGAGGAGTCTTGTCCACCGAGGCTCTGATACCATGTAAATTTGAGCATATAGATCTGTACACAAATACACAACTAACAAATAAGATCTCACAATTTACTCACAATTGAAGAATGAAATAGTGCAAAAGGCTTGCAGTTGTGAATGCTTTCATTAATCAAAAAAGTAATCCAATGATAATTATAATGAAGTAAAATGGCTTTAATAGCCACAAGCAATTCGAATCCACGTGAGGAAGTTCGAATTGATTAGACTCTACTTGACTGTAGGTAACCAAGACCATGTCTAAATCATTATCGGAGGACTCAGTGGTTAATTGACCTTGTCTAAACCATAACCAAAGTTCATCAAAGCTCTAAAACACAACTCAAGTGTTACATTCAGTGTTGACTAAGGTTAACTGACTGTGGTAGGTGAGAAATGCGCCCCACATGTGTGCAGTCAAGTAAACCTCACGCTAACTGAATGTAATTGACTCCTAACTTAGCTTGACTAGTCATTAACTGAAGTGAACTGACCTTGGTTGGTTTCAGCACTCCCAGTGGCTTCCTAAATTGTAGGGATTGGTCTAGGAGGCTCCTAAACTTATGCAATCAAATGCAATAAGTGGCAGTGAGCCTCAATTAGTGTTCCCCACACTTTAGTAACTGAAACATGTGCCCTAATTAGGTCAAGTGGACCCAATGGTGTTAATAACTATAAATAGACTGGATGGACTCCTGATTTAGACATGACTCCCAAATTAGACATATGACCAAATTTGGACAAGGGAGGATTAATAATCCTAACATCAAGATAGTAGTGTTCCAAGCTCTCTGCAAGTTTTTTCCTTTTGCATTATGATCTAGCTTATGAGAGGATCAATCCATGAAATTTGGGCAAGATTGACCCTTGTAAATGCTATCATTTGAGTGCCCAGCTAACTGCTAGATAGTCGTAGTAACTAGTTTTTATTTGTGCATAATTGGATGGTTTTAACATTAGATCATGTTTAGATATCTTTGTAAAATTTATAAGTATTATTATTTGCCTTAGTGGATTTTCCACCCAGCTCATGGGTGGCTCCAGGCGGAGGAACCTTCGTCGGGTGAAGCCAATGGTTGGGAGGAAGTTCGTGGTCATGTTTTCTATCAGTTAATCTTTTTAGATTAGAGTTGGAATTTGTAATGCTTAAACTCTTGATGATGGATAAAAATTTATCAGTTTCAAGTTTATGATGTATATTATGCTGTTAAAAATAGTGAATGCTTTATAGTACAACGTTTATAATGAACTAACAAAGTTGACAAGGTTGTCCGCATGGAGTCTACTCCAAATGTGGAAAAGTAATTACACCCATCCTTGGAGGACAGTATGGTGAAACCTTTATTACTCATGTATGTGTTTTTATGAGTTAAGTTGTATTTCCTTAATGCAGATATTGCAGTTATCTAATCTTGTTGCTGTATCAGGATTTGACTCCAGATACCCATACTGCATCTCCTCCAGTCGTTTCTAGAAGAGACCATTACATGCGATGGATAGTCTTGTGAATTTTCATATTTACATTATGTTTATGATTACTATTACACGGAATGGCCTCTTGTTTAACTAAGAGGGTCTTATCTTACAGATATAATAGTCATTATGGCCAATTTATACTTAGTAATTTTTTCTTATCTAAATTTCTCATATATATTATTGCACTATATAAAAAAGTTAGAGAATGTTTAAAATAAATTGGCTTCATTGTGCTAAAGTATTGAAGGGTTATATCGTTACAATAGGGAGGTATCCAATTATGTATTGTAATGATTAAGGTTGAAAATACATGAACAATCAAGAATCACTTAGCGGTTAAGTAATCAATAATTTAAACTTAAATTCTATGCCCGTTATGATTCAAAGGAAAGAATTTATCTACCAAGCACCCCAAGGAATTGTATAGGTTTAGGGGTGTTTTATACAAGGCATTAGAGCATTGAAATTGCAGCAGTTGGGCCTATCTGGGCTCAAAAGGGATCCTACAAATTTTAAGGAACTAACGAACAAGTTGTTTTGAGATAATAGGAACCATCTAGTTCACATGGAGCTACAACAATGGAACCTTAAGATGCACAATGTGGGTCCCAACGAGATAAGTATATTTATTTTATTTTGGAACATGTTTTATGAATTGCTAAGACAATTGTTTCATCTCTATTGATCCGCAAAAATAAGTTTAGTGAGGTATAGAAGTATCCACAGATGAAATCATGGTCGATGAAAATGTTATGGTAATTTCTCTTATGAATATTAATGTGGAATTTTTAATTGATGAAAGGAGTAACCTTAGAACCTATATTCATGGTTTTCGAACTAGAGACTAATAATGTCATATATTTTAGAAAGGATTCTTAGAACCTCCATGCTAACAATTGTACTAAATTTCATTCAGAAAACATGGTGAATATGGTTGTTAAGGATTGTTACAAGAACATGACCGATGTTATAAAGTAGCATTGAAAAGGTTAAGTCACCATCAACAAGTGTAGGAGCTCTAAAGTTAGGGTCAAAATTGATTGTTGATGAATTTCATATAAGCCTGATAGACATATTTTGGTGTACGCTATTGGTAATAGATAAATGTAAGTGGCTCATGTGTAATATCCCTCTTGTATGCCCTAAGTATTTTGTAATTGTTAAAGTTTATTGTAGTTGTTTTCTGGTGAGGAGCTCAAGGCCAAGGCCCCACTAGTAAAACCTAGTGAGTTACAGGATTAATTTTCTAAATTTGTAGATTTAGGAGAACAAAAAAACATTGGTGCAATTTAAAATGACTGGAAACTAATCCACTAGGGAGAGGGTAAACAATGAGGGAAACCTTGGAGGTCGAGTAAATGTAACTGGGTGTCATCACGGTGTGATGAGGGAAGCATCCACCATCCTCATCTTCGACCTTAAGCCACTTATTAGACACTAGTCAATTTCTCACGCGCTTAATTGGTAATTTACTTATTGTGGACATACAAGCCTAGGGCTCGAACAAGAGCAAATTATCGCATAAAACACACTTTGATAACCTAAGATTAACTACAACATGTAAAATACAAATAGATCATAAATATGTTTTATGAGTAATAGAAACCTTCACCACCATGTTACTTCCACCTCACATCAATCAAAGGTATTCGAAGGAAGAAGACATGTATATTATATATAAGAGCATTATATATATAATAGAAGAACATATAAATATGAAAGCAATTTCATATATAATAGTGGAGCATTATATAGTAAAAGAAATTTCATTAGTGGAGCATGTTATAAATTACATGTATATAGAACATTATATAGTAGTGGAGCATTATATAGTAAAAGAAAGTTTACACACATATATATATTGGAATTTATATAGCTAAAGAAATTATATATATATATATATATATATATATTTATATTTTATTTTGTCACATATTTATAATATATATAGAACAAGAATACCAACATTGAATGAGAATTGAATTACCTTGAGTAATAGTCTATGATTGTGGAACTGATTACCTGATTTATAGCGATTAATTTTGGAGGCGTTATGTAATTCCCTTGATTGATATTAACTATTGAGAGACGTTGATCATGGAGGAGTTATTTACCCTGATTTATAGTCACTGATTGTGGAGGTGTTACCAGGGATGCATAATCGTTGATTATGGAGGCATTAGGGATTTACCAAGTTATATATTGGTTGTTAAAAGTCATTTTTTGGGGGGGGACGAACTCTACGTTTTCTTTCGTGAAGAGGATCTCGGTATTTGAGAGGAGATTAGATATCTGAAATTTTCCTAGGAGATGGGATCTCTACAATTTTTAGAAGGGATTCGATCTCTACAATCTTAATATGGGACTTGATCGCTACAATGAGATAGGAGATTTAATCTCTATGTTTTCTAGAGGAATTCTCTTGCGTTTTCCAAGAGATTGATCCCTGCCATTTTTTTAAGAAAGGGATATACCTCTGGGATCTTGAATTGCTACAGGGAGTGGGTATGCATCCTTGGAAATCTAAGAGATTCATCATTGATCCGATCTGATCTGATCTAGTATGAACTCCTTCACCGTTGTGATTTAAGAGAATGAATGTAAGACCTGTTAACTTTGGGGTGTTCTCTTAAGCATAGATTATTTTATTGTATGTGATTTATTGGTTTTCGATATATATATATATATATATATATATATATATATATATATGCAAATTATCAGACATATCTAAATATACATGATTTTTATTATGCCATATAGATTGTTCCTATATGCGGTTCTTTGGGTTTTGCAATTGCTAGGTTTACGTTGGATTTTCCTTGGAGATGCGATTTGCCAAAGAATCTAGATCACTGACTAGATTGTATTACGTTTTGGGTTTTTCATTTGACATACTTTACCTCAAATTTTTCCTTGAAATGTTATTTCCAAAAGATTTAAAATTGTTGTGTATTGTGATTTGCGTGTTGGGTTTTGCAATTTCCAGGTTTACCTTGGATTTCCTGGGAGATGCGATTTTCCAAAAGAGCAAGATCGTTTTTTGTATTGTATTTGCATTTTGGATTTAGAGGTTTGCGTTGATTATTAAATGCATTATTAGAGTGCAGTAGTTAAGAAATCGATTGGTTCTAAAAATTGGTATCAATAGACTATCCCATTGTGTTGGGCGTCAGATTGAACATAAAGAGACAATGATCGTCTCCTGTGCTTGGAATTGGGTCAAATGCACATAGATCCAAAAATTGAATGTTGCAGGCTTCCAACATCTGCATATGTCTTCTTTGTGAATAGATTTTAAATGTTGAATGTTTGATACATTTACCATATTTCATAAGCCCAGGATTTGGAACATTTCCTACATTGGGTTTTGGATCCAACATATACATTTACATCGAATGTATGCCCTTGGATAGGATGTATGTTTTTTATGTTTATCCTAATGCATGGGTCAACCTCCTGGTGAGGAACACAAAAAACCGCTTGCTTGTTGTAAAAAACGAAGAAAATTCCATTTACTTACTCAACGCAGTTAATATCAAATACCAGAACGAAATATGACCACTAATTAGTAATAATTGAGAATACATGAACATAGAAAGCAGCATAACGACAACCACAATATGTTTAAAAGAATATAGGGTTTACAAAGCTTCCTTTGATATAGAAATGTATAGTGTTATACCATATTTTGGTCAATTGAAAATCATTGAATTATGCCATTCATTGTTGAAATCCTTCTTTCAATCATTTAGAGAGATTCAAAGTTGTTACTCTTGCATTGCGTTTTAAATCGAACGATTTGCACTTGGATCTAATGCATGTATTTAGGATATATTGGGACTTTGAGTGTTTCCTACTTTTGATTTAGGATCCAAGCATGCCTTGAATTAACTTTATATGGATGTAAATAGAATAGGTGATCCCTAGAGATTTGGATTATGTTTGTCTTTTATTACATGTTCGAGCAGTATTGAGTAAATGAAAGTTGGATACCTAAACTTTTGTTAGTAAACTGGGCAGAATTGGTTAGAATTCATGTCGAAGTTCGATATTAGTATCGGATAAGTTTGGAGATACTATCGGAAGAGGGTATTAGGAGGAGAAAGTATGGAAACAATGACGTTGCAGAATGTAACCTTGTACTGTAATAAAATCAGAAAAGGAAAGAAACCTTTGGTGGACGTAACCCCAAGTTTGGGGTGAACCACGTACATCTGTGTCTCTCTGATGCATGCATCTTATGCATTTTATCTTCAATTTTGATATTCTGAATTATACTGGTGTTATGTTCTGCAAGGTTCCATTAAATAGTATCTTATGTCATTTAATTGATGTTGTTTAGAAAAATGATTAAGTACGCATGAATCATGCGAAGGGATATTGGAATTAAAAGTTCCTTGTGAGTTTGCATCAAGTGCATCTTAGCAGAAAAATGGAAGCATCTTCTATAGTAAGCATACATTCTGTTAATTGATGAACTTGTTTTCTTCAGTTTTACATTTTGCTTGTGATTTTTATTTTAAGTTTGCTCATTTGCTTACTTTAGAAAATTTTTTGGTTTTAAGTGAAATTTTGATTTTTGCTTTAGGTTTTCATTAGGTTTGTTCTTCTTAGGTTTTGAAGGGTTTTATAGGACATTATGTTGAGTAATGGGTTCAAAAATAACATCATGATCAAAGTTCACCATTTAAAACCTCATTCAAAATGGAAATAATGACTAAAAAGCACCAAATTTGAGTTTAAAATATTCTTGTAGCGCAACGGCTAAAAGTTTACACTGCGGCGCTACAAGAATATCGCGGGTGCCAAAATCACCGGTTTTTAAGCCAAATTCTCTCATGATTTCAATTTCTGGGTGACTAATCGTGTAAAGGGTTTTGATACGTGTTTCTTCAGAAATGATCATGCAAACAGGTGTGGTTTATGACATGAAGGAGATCGTGGCAATCAACAGTTAGAGTTTGGAGAATCATGACAGGTAGAGGAACAAGCCTAGATTGATGTGAAAGAGATTCTCCATCGAGGCATTACGAAGTTAGAGGCAAAGTGGAATGAAGACAACTACTTGAAATCCGGAATTTGCAGTTACACAGGGAATTCAGGGTTTTCTCAGTGCGCCAGTTGGAAACAAATTGAAGATTTGAAGACACCTGGATAGTCAAATTCAACACTCAGATAGTCCAAGGATTAATTTTTAATGTCTACAGCAGGTCGAGAGTGAGGTATTCTATGTTAAACTGATCGTGGCTGCTAAATTGGGGCTTTTACATTAAAATCTTGTTATGTTAAAATTGATTAAGGAAAACATAAAGTTATGCTTTTAACAAACTCCTTTCGAAAAGAGATATCAATCTAAAAGGTTTTTAGATGCTTTGGAAAATGATAAGTTGAAAGATAGCAGTTGCATTGAACAATTACCCTGTCAAGACCTAGAAATATGGTAGGGTGAAGATATGTATAGTTTGTGGTGACCATGGTTTCACAGATTCACTTGTCACCTGTAACCAATGCAATGAATTAGCTGAGCATGTCAATTGCATGCAGACCTTATCTGAGTATGTGCTAGGGGCTGATTGGTTTTGTGTCGAATGCAAATTGAAGTAGAAGGTTAGCACGCATAAGACTGCTCTCATATCATCTCATCCCCTAGTTGAACAATCATAATCTGAATATAAGAAGTGATAATTTGAAGAGCACTAATGCAGAAACCCTATTGCAAAGAGATAGCTCATTAGTAGCATTAGAAGGAGCCCAGGATGCTATTTGTGCGGAATCACAACACAGAGATGTTTCCATGAATTCTAAATATGGTCTGGCATCGAAATGAACGTTTTGGATGTTAGTTAAGTTCAGTATCAGCCTTGTTAAAGTTGTTTGGCACTCTGTTGACCTAATTTACCTTATCCTGGTGCAAAAAATTTCCTGCATTAACAATAGAAACAGACTGTTAAAATTCAAGAGAGAAACAGCCCAGGAGAGTCAAAGAAAGCTGACTGTCACAACTCTAAAAATTTGAGGGAAAAAGGGTTGTTAAGTCACTAACAGGGTCTTCAAATTACAAAGAAACATCATTCGACCATTGAAAGTAGATGGGAAAAATTGGGAAGACCAACAGGGCTGAGCCCACTGAGCTGAATTGGATTGACCAATTTCTAGGTTGTGCAGAGCTTTTTCAGAATGCTGGATGGTTGGATTTCTTCAAGAAGATTGATGGCTATAACACCGAGGTCTCTTATAAATTTGCCCAATGTTATAAGCAAGACATGGTATCATTTGATACTCTAAAGTTTAAGTTGACTATGGAGCTGGTTGCTGAAGCAATAAGAGTCAGAAATGAAGGAGAAATGTGGTTCAAAAAGGTTCCATTTACCTTCAATGCCCAAAGGTATCCTTTACCTGGCATTATTCCAGACTGGAGCAAAGGAGTACTAATCCATAATTTCAGAGATGAATGGGTGTAGCCCATTAAAGTCCTACAAAGCTACATTACCTGTGAAGGGAGGTATGCTTTTGTCTACAAGTATCATTTTAGGTTACTACAACACCTAGTTGGTGAATCAAGGATGAGTCTTCCTTTCTTCTTGTTTAAAATTTTGCAAAAGATGTCAAGCAGGGTCAAGGAGAATCATGATCACACTACACAGTCCATTTTCCATAATGGATTAATCAAGCTAATTATCAGCACTGCTCTGCAAAGAGAAGGGAAGACATGGGACTATTTTATCTTTTGTTCTGGTTTCCAAATTAAGCAGGAAGAGCAGCCAACCAAAAAACATGTGGACAAGGGGAAAACCCTAATTAGGAAACTAGGTAAAAAGGTCAAGTATGAAGATAAAAAAGATGTTAAACTTGAAGAGGTGACAGAACCTTCGAAGGAAGACTATGAACCTTAGCAGGTTTCAGCAAACAATAAAGGTAAAATTTTGTTGTTTATAAAAAAGGAAGATCAGCCTGTGCAAAATAGGGCACCAGCAGAAGCTCTCATGGATGAGAAAATTGTTGACACAGAGAAAATTGCAATAGAGGAAGAAAATACCAAGGTTCAACAAAGAAGCCCAATTACTATATTATCAGAAGATGAAGGATAGCTGTTAGAAGGAGATGAATTGACTGTCAAGGCTGAAACTAGGGTTGGTACATACAGGGAATTCTCCAGTCAAGAAGATAAGATAGTGCCAAAAAAGAAGAAGATCAAGGTTAAAGCTATGGATTTTTCCACAGTTAAACATCAAGGAAAAATTTTGAAAATGATGGGAGATCTTGCTTCAACATGGAGACCCAAAACTAGGCCAAGAAACAGGTTGAGGCTGAATATGAATAAGCTATTGAACCCTAGGTTAAATACAAAAGAGGTTACTGTGCTTGATGATGATTCTTCAGATGAAAAGATAGAATCTAGCATGGATGATTGCAAAGTAAAGAAAGCATTGAAGTCAGTAGAAGAGTCCAGCCTCACCGAAACCAAGCTATCTGTTGTATTTTTAGAATTGAGAGGTGAAATGTTGAAGGAACAACAGAAAAAGGAAACTGAAGTTTCTTATTCTGAAGACCAGCTGTTGATGGATGAAACTACACATACTGAAGTAGTTAATCAGGAAAACCCTATTTTTCATGGTGTGTCTTCAAAGCTATTGCCAGAGGATGAAGACATCTTCAGAAAACTTAATATCCCATGGCTACCCAGTGAACTACAGGATAAAGCAGTAGGCAAGGCCTTTGACTAAAAAAAGGAGAACCTGCAAAGAACCATCAAACAATATAAGCATCAAATGGAGTACATGCAAGAAACCGATGATGGTTTGATCCTAGCTAACATAAGACTCAGGGAGTATTTACAAGAATTAAATGATCATTATCAAGAGCTTACTGTAGTCTCCAAGGAGGCCCTAAAAAGAATGAGAAACTCAGATTTACAGTGTGCAGAATTGAAGATGACTATCAAAATCCTACAGTAGCAGAATGAGGAGCTTACTAAAAGAATGAGAAAGATGGAAGATGAACAACAAAAAGCAATGAAAAAGGCCCAAGCCTTAGATGGAATAGCCTTATTGGCAGAAGCTGTTAAAGACCTTTGGGTATTGATAGTTAGGCAATTATTTGTTATGTTTTTCTTTAGAAATACTTTAGTTAGGTAGTTACTTGTTATGTTTTTTGAGAAAAACTTTATTTTGTAAATTATAATTTGACATTATCCCATCGATGAGTTGGATGAAGACAGTTAGGGTTTAGACCCTAACTAATTTTTTGAGAAACAATATTTAGGTAGATGAGAAAGAGAACAAAGGGTTCGATTTTTGGATGGCTTAAGGAGGTCTTTTGGACTTATTGATGAGCTAAGTACTTAAACTCTCATGTGTATTTGATGAACATAAATATGAAATATATGATCCTTTCCACCCTTCAGTCTGTGTTTTGGCTTCATTTTTAACTTGTTTAGTTACATGATTGATAAATTCATTTCTGGTTTATGGTTTGTATGCTGGCAATGCTTGTCAGTTATGAATGAACTTCAATGTCATGTTTTATTGGATATTGGTAATTATATTATGCATCTCTGTTCTTCTTTGCTTATGATTCAGTTTCTATTTGGCTCATGAATGTATTCCCTTCAGTCACCAAACTTTACAACCAGAAAAACCTTTCAGAAACCCTAAAACCTAGTTTTGCTTGATTGAATATTTGAGATTGTGTCGGCTTGTTTATTTGTAGCCTGGAAACAATTTCTGGAACAAACATCTTTGGCGCCATTGCCGGGGAATGAAGTTGAAAACAAATTTTTCCCTAGGATACTTATCATTTCACTGGTTTTAAGAGGTGAACTTAAACCAACACATCTTTAAGGCTATTTTTCACCAAGTTTGAAACAGTGGCTACTAGAGGAGTTGGAACCAGAAATAGACCTACTTCACCATTGCAGTTGGGTGTTATAGACCCTGAACAGATATTAAAGATAGCAAGGAAAATTAGAAGGTCTCAATATTTACCAGCCTTGTGTGACCCTGGCCAGTTGGGTGGTTTATCACATTCAGCTTTGCTAAGAAAAGAAGAATAAACCTCACCTTGGTTAAAGCCTATTATTCCTGATAGCAGTTTCCAAGTTTTTACTAATCCTCAATCCTTCATAAAAGCTAAAACTGCCTCTCCTGGTAAGATACCTCTTTTTCAGCTGAAATTAGGTAAAAACCCCTTTCAGCCAAGTTCCAGTCAAACCTCTTCATCATCAAAGTCATTCAATCCAAAATGGCATCCCAAAATCATCCCATAGACATGATGGACTGGATGGTTGCATCCAGATATGCACCATTGGTCTTGCCTCGGCCTTTAAATGCAATTCCTGGGGGTGACTATCAAAAATATATTCCTAGGTTTAATGGACAGGGGGAAACCACAGCTGAAGAACATTGGGAAGCTTTCCTTAGTTATGCTGATAACCAAAACATTGAGGCCAAGGATGTATGGATGAGAATGTTCGTGCAGAGCCTTGATGGAGATGTAAGGAAATGGTTCAGAGAGTTTCCTGCTAACTCAATCACTATCATTGAAGAACTCCGTGATCTCTTCATGAGACAATGGGGTGACACTAAAGACCATACATACTATATAACTGAGTTTGGAGCTCTTAGGATGAAAAAGGATGAAACAATTGCAGAATTTTCAAAGAAGTTTAACAAGATGTACAGTAGAATTCCTGCAGAAATAAAGCCTACTGAAACTTCTTCTAAACTTACATATGCAAATGCTTTCGATCATGAATTTTCCTTACTACCGAGAGAAAGGAGACCTATTTCTTTACTGAATATGCAGGATGCAGCATTGGAGGTAGAGTCTAATATACTGGCTTCAAATAGATTGAAGAAGGAAACAGCTCAGCAGCTTTATGACAGAAAAGGAAAGAAGGAAGCAGCCCCAGGAAGTTCTGCTTCTCATTCTGCTCAAGGGAAAATTGATGAAATGGCTAAGTTGGTGAAGATTTTGACTACAAAATTGAACAAGTTAGAGCTTGAGAAAAATTCCAGAAATCCTGCTCCAGAAGGTGAATGAAATCCTAATAATCAGAACCAGTTCAGAAGGCAATTTGCTCCTCGTTTCATGCCTAGAGAATGCAGGAATAATGATATTCAGCGGGAAAGAAGAGAAAATGAGGACCAAAGAGTGCCACCACCTCTTCATAACAATGTTGCTGATGAAGAAGAGGTTGATGATGAAGTAATATTTGAAGATACTAACCAAGATATGAATCATTTTGGAGAAATATTGTCTGGGGTTTTTGTCACAAAAGAGGGGTTTCTCAATGCAGAATGCTATGATGCTGATATGTTCGAAACAGAAGATGATTTAGGTCTGAAAATGACTACTGTAAATGCTGATGTCTGTCAAAATGAAATCAATAAGACTGTAAATCTGAGATCAGGTCCAAAACAGGTGGTACAAGCCCCGAAGAAGAAGACAGTTGTACCTGCTAAACAGGAATCTAATCCTGTGACATAGAAAAAACAAGTTGCAGAAAAACAAAAGAAGAAAACAGAGATTGAAGAGGTAAGTAAAACTGTTCAGAATTTCAGTCTGGAAAATGAATTAGGCAAGTTAAAGATTCCTGTACCTTTAACTGAATTGATGAAAAACCCTTCATATAAAGAATCAGTCCTTAAAATGCTTAATTCAACAAGCAATCAGCCTATTTCTGACACAGTAAATTTGCAAGAAGAAAACCCCAGGATTTTCATTGGATCAGCCTTGGATAAAAAGATTGAAAATGAAGTAGGTGCTTCACCTCCATTCTATATCACCCTGACAGTCCATGAACAAATGATACATAATTGCTTGTTAGATTCGGGAGCCTCACATAATTTAATGCCAAAGGCTGTTATGGAGGCTTTGGGTCTGAACATCACTAAACCCTATCATGATCTGTATGCATTTGATTCCCGAGTAGTGAAGTGTTTAGGTGTGATAAAGGACATGGTTGTTAGTTTGACTCAGTTACCCATGAAAAGTGTGATCATGGATGTAGTGGTAGGTGATATTACTCATAATTTTGGGTTACTTCTCTCTAGGTCTTGGGCAAAGAAGGTTGGTGGGACCTTACAAATGGATCTATCATATGCTACTATTCCTGTGTTTGGAGGAGAAAACAGAAGGCTGTACAGAGAGCTTCAGTTTTCCTATATTGTGACAGATGTTAAGAACCCTACCAACCACCCACTGTATGCTATGGATAAATACCTGGGTACTTGCATGTTACATTTTAGTGATGTTGGTAACACTGCTGGTTTGTTATAGGTTGAAAATGAACAACTAGTAAAATGCAGCAGAGAACAGGAGGATGAGCTGTGGCAAATATACTTTGATGGTTCCTCTTGTAAAGAAGGTGCAGGTGCAGGGGTTCTTCTCAACAGTAAAGCTGATGTATAAATTGGAGGTTATTACTACAAACAATACTGCTAAATATGAAGCTTTGCTGTTAGGATTAAAAGCTACCAAATATTTGGGCATTTAGCAGATTGTTGCATTTGGCGACTCCAAATTAGTTGTTCAGCGGGTGAAGAACAACTATCAAGTGAAGCAGGGTTTGCTGAAAGTCTATTGAAATGAGGTATGGGACATGCTTGAAAATTATTTTGTAGCTTTTAACATAACCCATATTCCAAGAGACCATAATCAGACTGCAGATTCATTGGCCTTGGCTGCCACACACTTCAGAATCCCCAGGACCACTAAGTTGAGATATCCCATTGAGGTGAGGTACATACCATCTGTACCTGATAATGTAAAGCAGTGGAGAGTGTTTGAAGATGACATTGAGATTAAAAGGTTTTTAGAGCTCACGCATGAGTTTTCTAATTCCCTGATTGATCAAGAGGAAGATGAAGGGGATGAAGAGGCAGAAGATATTGTTGAAAATGAAATAACTGGACATAAAATCATTGAATTAAAGAGAAATTTGATCCCAAAAGGTTTGGTACCTTTGGAAACGATATTTTCGAAGGATGATACATTCTTAAAACCTGTTGTACAGTCCTCGGAAGAGAATGTGGTGGACTGTAACATTAGCTCAGCAGAACATCCTATAATGGTCAAAATTTCTAAAGCACTTACAGATGAACAAAGAAACAGGTATGTTAAACTGTTAAAAGAGCATGTAGATGTTTTTGCATGGTATTATGAGGAATTGAGAACTTATGATATAGGAATCATACAGCATAAAGTCCCTTTAAAACTAAATGTTAAACCTTTTCGTCAGAAATTAAAGAGGATTAATCCAGCCGTGTTTCCTGTTATTGGAAAAGAGGTGAAGAAGTTGTTGGATGCCAAGATCATAGTACCTCTCAGTTATTCTTCATGGGTGGATAATCTGGTTCCTGTTAGGAAAAAGAATGGAGAAATCGGGTTGTGTGTTGGCTTCAGAAATTTGAACAGATCTTCATTAAAGGATAATTATCCTCTGCCTAAAATTGAGCAAATATTGCAGAAAGTAGTTGGGGCGCAGAGGATCTCTATGGTTGATGGTTTCTCAGGGTACAATCATATTTCTATGCATCCTGATGATAAGTAGAAGACATCTTTCACTAATCCTTGGGGAAATTTCATGTATGATAAGATGCCCTTTGGTTTAATGAATGATGGAGCCACCTTCCAGAGGGCTATGGATATTGCCTTTGTCGGAGAAAAGGACAAGTTTGTGGTAATCTACTTGGATGATATTACTATTTTCTCACAGTCAGATGATGAACATTTGAAGCATTTGAAGCAGACTTTCCTGAAATGTAGAAAATTTGGCTTGTCCTTGAATCCAAAGAAGTCACACTTTGCTGTACAGGAAGGTAAATTGCTTGGTCATTTAGTGTCTACTGATGGTATAAGGATTGATCCTGAAAGGGTAAAAGCTATATTGAAAATAAGTTTACCTAAGAGTAAAAAGGATTCCCAATATTTCATTGGTAAAATCAACTTTCTGCGTTGGTTTATACCAAACTTTGCTGAGACTATCAAACCAATCACAGCCATGCTGAAAAAGGATCAGGAAGTCAAGTGGACCACTAAGGCAAAGAATGCATTTTAGAAGATCAAATTGTCTCTTACCGAAGCTCCTGTATTAGTAAGCCCAGATTTTACTAGAGAATTTCTTACATTCTCATTTGCAGCAGAGGATACAATAGCAGCTGTTTTATTACAAAAGAATAGGGAAGGACTGGAGCAGCCTATTGCATTCTTCGGCAAAACTCTCAGGGATTCTGAATTGAAATACAATATCTTAGAAAAATAGGCCTATGCTCTGGTAAAAGATTTAAATTTTTTCAGAATCTATGTTCTCCATTCTAAAGTTATTTCATTTGTGCCTAATGCTGCTGTAAAATATGTTTTAACATAGCCTGATAGTGAAGGGAAAAGAGGAAGGTGGATTGTTAAAATCATGGAGTATGATGTAGATATCAGACCTACCAAACTATTCAAGGGACAAGGTTTAACCAAGATGCTGGCTGAATCAAATTGTCAAGCTCTCGGATTGCATGTCATGGATGAAGAGTTAGCTCAGGAAGAAGATCAAGCAATCTTATAAAAAGAGAAGATCATGGACTATTATTTAGCATCTACATGGTATGCAGACATTGTGTATTTTCTATTGTTTTTGCAATGTCCTAAGAATTTAGATAGGAAAGCTGCTAGATCTTTAAAGCTTAAAGCTACTAAGTATTTTCTAGTGGAAGAGCAGTCGTTCTGGAAGGACCTAGGTGGTATTCTAATTAGATGCTTGGATAAATCTGAAATTGAAGGAGTGATTTCTAAATCTCATGAGGGTGCTTGTGGAGGTCACAAGTACTGGAAGACAACAACATACAGAATTTTAAGAGCTAGATATTATTGGCCCTCTTTTTTTGCAGATGTTTATCAGTAGATAAGAGCCTATATCCCTTGTCAGAATTTTGCTAGCAAACAAAAATTGTTGTCATTGCCCCTGAAACCTATTGCAGTAAGTGCTCCATTCCAGCAATGGGGTCTGGATTTTATTGGGGAAATAAATACAGCTTCCTCAGGACAACACCATTAGATTCTAACTGAAACAAAATTCTTTACCAAATGGGTGGAAGCCATTCCTACTAGGAATGCCACAGACAAAGTAATCATGGAACTAATTGAAGAAAACATCCTAAATAGGTTTGGGTGTCCTCAGAAAATAGTAACTGATAATGCGAAGGCTTTCAAATCTAAGACAATGGAAGCATTTTGTGAAAAGAATGGTATCTTACTGAAGCGCTCAACTCCTTACTATCCCCAAGGTAATGGTTTGGCGGAATCCTCAAATAAGAACATCATTCAGAGTATCAGAAAGTTGCTCAAGCATAACAAGAGATCATGGGATTCGATGCTGAAATATGCATTGTGGGCTGATAGGATAACAGTCAAACAAGCAATTGGAACTTCTCCTTTCTAGTTAGTATATGGTACAGATGCAGTTTTTCCTATTCAACTGGGAATCCCAGTGATGAAGTTTCTGCAAAATTACCAGGAAGAGCCAAATGATATGCAGAGAAGGATTTATGAGATGATAGAGTTACAGCAGAACAGGGAAAAGGTAGAAGAAAGAGCATAGTTGTATAGATTGAAGATTAAAAGCAAATTTGATAGGAACATCAAAGAAAACACTTTCTCAGTTGGTGATATGGTTTTGAGGTGGGATGCAAGGAAAGAGCAAAAAGGGAAACATGGTAGATTTGATAACCTCTAGTTTGGCCATTTCCTAGTGTCTAAGATTTTGGAGAATAACACTTTTGTCCTGCAGTCTTTGGAAGGTGAGGAAGTGTCAAGTCCTGTTAATGGACGACTTCTCAAGCATTTTTATAGTCTTTGAGGAGATTTTTACTTTTCATTGTATATACCGGTGTGAATGAAGCATAATAAGGACTCCATAACCCAATGGAAATTTTGCAGACTAGTGGGTAGAAGAAAAGAAGGCACTGGTCTACACATTCCTGAAGGCTCACAGGGAGGAATTCATCCCGCAGCTGGAGCCAGATGTTAAGTCATGAACTTTTTTTCTTTAGTTTTACATTTTGCTTGTGATTTTTATTTTAAGTTGGCTCATTTGCTTACTTTAGAAAAAAATTTGGTTTTAAGTGAAATTTTGATTTTTGCTTTAGGTTTTCATTAGGTTTGTTCTTCTTAGGTTTTGAAGGGTTTTATAGGACATTATGTTGAGTAATGGGTTCACAAATAACATCATGATCAAAGTTCACCATTTAAAACCTCATTCAAAATGGAAATAATGACTAAAAAGCACCAAATTTGAGTTTAAAATATTCTTGTAGTGCAATGGCTAAAAGTTTACACTGTGGCGCTACAAGAATATCGCGGCCGCCAAAATCGCTGGTTTTTAAGCCAAATTCTCTCATGATTTCGATTTTTGGGTGACTAATCACATGTGTAAAGGGTTTTGATACGTGTTTCTTCAGAAATGATCATGCAAACAGGTGTGGTTTATGACATGAAGGAGATCATGGCAATCAACAATTAGAGTTGGGCGAATCATGATAGGTAGAGGAATGAGCCTAGATTGATGCAAAAGAGATTCTCCACAGAGGCATTACAAAGTTAGAGGCAAAGTGGAACGAAGACAACTGCTTGAAATCCAGAATTTGCAGTTACACAGGGCATTTAGGGTTTTCTCAGCGTGCTAGTTGGAAACAAATTGAAGATTTGAAGACACCTAGATAGTCAAATTCAACAGTCAGATAGTCCAAGGATTAATTTTAAACGTCTACAGCAGGTCGAGAGTGAGGTATTCTGTGTTAACCTGATCATGGCTCCTAAATTGGGGCTTTTCCATTAAAAGCTTGTTATGTTAAAATTGATTAAGGAAAACATAAATTTATGCTTTTAACAAACTTGTTTCGAAGAGATATCAGTCTAAAAGGTTTTTAGATGCTTTAGCAAATGATAAGTTGAAAGATAGAAGTTGCATTGAACAATTACCCTGTCAAGACCTGAAAATATGGTAGGGTGAAGATCTGTACAGTTTGTGACGACCAAGGTTTCACACATTCACTTGTTACCTGTAATCAATGCAATGAATTAGCTGAGCATGTCAATTGCATGAAGACCTTCTCTGAGTATGTGCTAGGGGCTGATTGGTTTTGTGCTGAATGCAAATTGAAGAAGAAGGTTAGCACACATAAGACTACTCTCATATCATCTCATCCCCTAGCTGAACAATCATAATCTGAATATAAGAAGTGAGAATTTGAAGAGCACTAATGCAGAATCCCTATTGCAAAGAGATAGCTCATTAGTAGCATTATAAGGAGCCAAGGATGTTATTTGTGCATAATCACAACACACAGATGTTTCCATGAATTGTAAAGATGGTCTGGCATCAAAATGAACGTTTTGGATGTTAGTTAAGTTCAGTAGCAGCCTTGTTAAAGTTGTTTGGCACTCTATTGACCTAATTTACCTTATCCTGGTGCAAAACATTTCCTGCATTAACAATAGAAACAGACTGTTAAAATTCAAGAGAGAAACAGCCCAACAGAGTCAAAGAAAGCCGACTATCACAACTCTAACAATTTGAGAGAAAAAGGGTTGTTAATTCATTAACAGCGTCTTCAAATTACACAGAAACATCATTCATCCATTGAAAGAAAATGGGAAAAAGTGGGAAGACCAACAGGGCTGAGCCCACTGAGTTGAATTGGATTGAACAATTTCCAGGTTGTGCAGAGCTTTTTCAAAATGTTGGATGGTTGGATTTCTTCAAGAAGATTCATGGCTATAACACCGAGGTATCTTATAAATTTTCCCAATGTTATAAGCAAGACATGGTATCATTTGATACTCTAAAGTTTAAGTTGGCTGTGGAGCTGGTTGCTGAAGCAATAGGAGTCAGAAATGAAGGAGAAATGTGGTTCAAAAAGTTGTCATTTACCTTCAATGCCCAAAGGTATCTTTTACCTAGCATTATTCCAGACTGGAGAAAAGGAGTACTAATCCAGAATTTCAGAGATGAATGGGTGGAGCCCATTAAAGTCCTACAAAGCTACATTACCTATGAAGGGAGGTATGCTTTCGTCTACAAGTATCATTTTAGGTTCCTACAACACCTTGTTGGTGAATCAAGGATGAGTCTTCCTTTCTTCCTGTTTAAAAGTTTCCAAAAGATGTCAAGCAGGGTCAAGGAGCATCATGATCACACTACAAAGTCCATTTTCCATCATGGATTAATAAAGCTAATTATCAGCACTGATCTGGAAAGAGAAGAGAAGACATGGGACTATTTTCTCTTTTGGTCTGGTTTCCAAATTAAGCAGGAAGAGCAGCCAACCAAAAAACATGTGGACAAGGGGCAAACCCTAATTAGGAAAATAGGTAAAAAGGTCAAGTCTGAAGATAAAAAAGATGTTAAACTTGAAGAGGTGACAGAACCTTCGAAGGAAGACTATGAACCTCAGCAGCTTTCAGCTGACTGTAAAGGTAAAAGTTAGTTGTTTATAAAAAAGGAAGATCAACCTGTGCAAAATAGGGCACCAGCAGAAGCTCTCATGGATGAGAAAATTGCAGTAGAGGAAGAAAATACCAAGGTTCAACAAAGAATCCCAATTACTATATTATTAGAAGATGAACGATACCTGTTAGAAGGAGATGAATTGACTGTCAAGGCCGAAACTAGGGTTGGTACATACAGGGAATTCTCCAGTCAAGAAGATAAGACAGTGCCAAAAAAGAATAAGATCAAGGTTAAAGCTATGGAGTTTTCCACAGTTAAACATCAAGTAAAAAGTTTGAAAATGATGGGAGAGCTTGCTTCAACATGGAGACCCAAAATTAGGCCAAGAAACAAGTTGAGGCTGAATATGAAAAAGCTATTGAACCCTCGGTTAAATACAAAAGAGGTTATTGTGCTTGATGATGATTCTTCAGATGAAAGGATAGAATCTAGCAAGGGTGATTGCAAAGGAAAGAAATCATTGAAGTCGATAGAAGAGTCTAGCCTCACCGAAACCAAGCTATCTATCGTATTTTTAGAATTGAGAGGTGAAATGTTGAAGGAACAACAGAAAAAGGAAACTGAAGTTTCTTATTCTGAAGACTAGCTGTTGATGGATGAAACTACACCTACTGAATCAGTTAATCAGGAAAACCCTATTGTTCATGGTGTGTCTTCATATCTATTTCCAGAGGATGAAGACATCTTCAAAAAACTTAATATCCCATGGCTACCTAGTGAGCTACATGATAAAGTAGTAGGCAAGTCCTTTGACTCAAGAAAGGAGAACCTGCAAAGAACCATCAAACAATATAAGCATCAAATGGAGTACATGCAAGAAACCAATTATGGTTTGATCCTAGCTAATATAAGACTCAGGGAGGATTTACAAGAAGTAAATGATCATTATCAAGAGCTTACTGCAGTCTCCAAGGAAGCCCTAAAAAGAAAGAGAAACTCAAATTTACAGTGTGCAGAATTGAAGATGACTGTCAAAAGCCTACAGCAGCAGAATGAGGAGCTTACTAAAAGAATGAGAAAGATGGAAGCTGAACAGCAAAAAGCAAACAAAAAAGGCCCAAGCCTTAGATGGAATAGACTTATTGGCAGAAGCTTCGAAAGACCTTTGAGTATTTATAGTTAGGTAGTTATTTGTTATGTTTTTGTTTAGAAATACTTTAGTTAGGTAGTCACTTGTTATGTTTTTTGAGAAAAAAATTATTTTATAAATTATAATTTGATATTATCCCATCAATGTGTTGGATGAAGATAGTTAGGGTTTAGACCCTAACTGATTTTTTGAGAAATAATATTTAGGTAGCTGAGAAAGAGAACAAAGGGTTCAATTTTTGGATGGCTTAAGGAGGTCTTTTGGACTTATTGTTGAGCTAAGTACTTAAACTCTCATGTGTATTTGATGAACAGAATGATGAAATATATGATCCTTTCCACCCTTCAACCTGTGTTTTGGCTTCATTTTTAACTTGTTTAGTTACATGATTGATAAATTCATTTCTGGTTTATGGTTTGTATGCTGGTAATGCTTGTCAGTTGTGAATGAACTTCAATGTCATGTTTTGTTGGATATTGGTAATCATATTATGCATCTCTATTCTTCTTTGATTATGATTTAGTTCCTATTTGGCTCATCAATGTATTCCCTTCAGTCACCAAACTTTACAACCAGAAAAACCTTTCAGAAACCCTAAAACCTAGTTTTGCTTGATTAAATATTTGAGATTGTGTTGGCTTGTTTCTTTGTAGCCTGGAAACAATTTCTGGCACAAACACATTCGATTTCATATGTAGGTTTGTCTCGGATGCACTTAATATTAATGCCATGTAAACTTTGAGTCTAATGTGTTTTGGTTGCATACATACTGTACTCATTTGTTTTCTTCTACTGAATATTTTTAAGGTTTAATGTGTATGTAGAGAGGAAATCCTCTTATCAGCTCCATAGTTATAAATAGACTCCAGTATGGTTTGAAATATTATTAAATAGATGAATTTCTGATTTATGATTAACTTTATACATTTAAAGAGAAAGAAAAATCTACCCCATTATTTCTGAAATTTTACCTGAGGAAATTTGGGTCTGTTACAAATGGTATCAGAGCACAGGTTGAAAATAATCGGGCATATTTGAGCTCAGCATGAAAGTTAGGAAGCATGAAGATGATGATAAAAAAAAATAACCAATCAGTGATTTTTTTTCTGGATACATGACAATGATGGACGAGGGAAATAATAAAAAAGAGGGTCGTTTTTCTGTTTTGGGAAGAGAGCTCCGACTGTCAACATTGGAGGGGACACAGTTCTGGGTGGGAGTTATTTACCTGTGTGGAGGACACACTTAATAATTTGAAGAGGGATCAGGGCATTTTTGTGGTGTGATACACTCATTGTTGAGAAGATAAGAAACTATTGGGGACAATACTGGTTCTATAAATATGATTGGGAAAGACTTTGGAGTTGTACACATGTTGGTGGGAGTCTTACTTGTCTTACACACTCATATTGACCTCACGTTCCATAATGGGAAGTGTGTGTTTCAGCCAAAAGGTGGTCCGCACCTTATATCAGTCACCTCAGGAGTTTGAGTTAATGTTGTTGGGCACTTACCTTGTCACTAGCTATTTTTAGGGGTTGTACTCTACACTTCTGAGAACCAAAAAGGAGTTGCTACAACCCAATAGAAAATAGTAGTCTACCTTTTCTTCTTACAATCAAATCATGGCTTTAAGGGAGTGTTGTACATTTCCAAGGAGGGCTGGGAGTATCAACAGTCACCTACAGGCTTTGTTGCTTCTCTAAAGGGGGTTATCTATGCTCAATAGAGTCTGTTAACTATAGTTGATAACAAGTTTGAGTTATCTTGAATTGTTTAAGTCTATTGGAATGATGTAGCAGTCACTTAAAGTATCAATTAATTCTTGATATTTATTGTGAATAGTTTATGGTGTTAAATGAAATGGTAGACAAGTTATTTATTGTAACTCCCAATGTTATAAATCCTCATGTATAAAATTTTATTGCAACCGGAAAAAAACACAAGAAAAAAATCCACATAAAAATCAGATATCACTTGTTATGGAACCTGTAGCAGTCATATATCAGATGTTGTCAAAGTGTTTGACGAAATGTCAAAACCAAACCATAACAACAGTCACTAAATAACTCAACCGAGGTTTAGTTAGGATTCTATTTAGTGTTGTTATAGTGAAGGAACAAGTGTTTGAAAAAATTTATAAACCCCTTTACAAGCAGTAACAAACAATTAGCTCAGATTGGGGTTTGGCACATTACATTTCCATTGGACAAGACTTACTATTTTAGTACTTTCTAGTTTGGTGGGTGCTATTTATAGTAATGTCTATTTATAATAGGGTTTTTGCACATTTATTTCCATAGGAAAACCTTTAGTTTTGGCACTTCCTATATTTTAGGAGGTTGCTACTACTTTTAGCATGTACTGTTTTGGGTAGTGAGGACTTTGGGTATAGAGGTTCCAAACTAGTCACATGGCTAATTCAATCTCACCACATCATCTTCATTCATTGGTTTCAATTGTACATGGTGTGATGCTAGCACAACCATTATAGAATATTCTCTTAGAGATTTTTTTTGGTTAAGAAAGGAGTGGGTTGATTTCAGGAAATAATATGATAATCGTATGGGTACCTATAAGGAACATTATCCATTATCCTTCTATAACAAATTTTTAACATGTGTGTATTCACAGCATGCGTGGACTTGTTAAAAGGGGGTACTCAAAGTACAAGAGTCCAAACAAAGAGTATAATGTTTCCCCCAAAGGTACTAATAGGCGGATAGAACTAAATATCACTTGAAATTCCTACGTCTCTAGCTTACCACTCAACATTGTTGTGTAGAAGTGGAATGTCCCTATCCAAACAAAAATGAGTAAAGATGTTTAGTTGCTATTAGCATTTGAAAATAATAAGTCAATGAATGTCGTATAATGTTATGTGTTAACATTGCAGGATTATGCCAAGAAAAATATCAGTCAAAATTGACTCTTAGTAAAAATATTCATTGGCTTAAATAATGAGGTTAAGAATGAGTGATGTTTTACTTTTTAACTTATTATAAAATGTCATATTTCGAGGTTTTATGAACCAAGGATTAACTTTGGATGATGTTTTTTAGGTACTGACATTGCAGAGTTTTACCAAGATTATGACCATTGTCACAATGAACATACATTATGGTATATAGATTCACTTGCGTAGACAAGTTGCACTCAATTGCTCAGAAATGGGTAAGGAGTTATTTTGATGATTTACAAGGCTATATGAATGATGAACTATGGTAGAGGTAGAAACCACTACAACTTATGAAATGTTAATTAAATTGATGAAATTATTGTTTGTTGATAGATGTTAATCATAATTCAATTAACCATGAAGCTGATTCATGAATTAGGACAACAACAATGAGATTAATCACCAAAGAATGTGTTTCACAAATACGAAAGGGTTGTAATTAACATTAAATACGAGCAAGGAAAATATATGCTGTGGAAGCACAATGGTGTCAGGAAAATGATTGGCGTGTGATCACATTGGTGTTAGGTGTATATGCTGTGGGAGAAAAATAGTGTTAGGAAAGGGATTATCGTGTGATAAAATTGGTGTTAGGCATATGAAGTAGCAAGAAAATTGATTATATAACTCTACCTTGTTTTTTCTGGACTCAAGCGGGAAGCTAGGTGGAAAAGGAATTCTGGGACTTAAGCAAGGAGGCTTGAAGGGAATCAGGAAGGAGTTATGATATCTATATTAAGACCTAGGCAAAGATGGACATCTCGAAGACAAGACGTTGTTTAATGTCACTGAGGATAAAAACTTTTGGCTATAGGTCAAAAGGGAGAGTAACCTCAAAAATAGTTGTAAGTCCACACGGGAAACGATAAAAGAACTCAAGGGAGAGTTGAAAAATAAAAAACGAAAAATGTGTTCACGAATGTATTATGATAGAGACTAAGATATGTTTCATAATTTGCAATTATGATGCCGCAAAAGGATCTATTGTTTATTATTGAATTATAGAACTATGACATGTGTGCCTGAATAAATTTCAGGTAGACTCAATCTTGTTATAATAAACTATAGGTCATGCAAAAAAGGCAACTTGCAAAAAATTAGTTCAGAAAAGAAGAAGCAAGAAAAGATGGCTCAGGATAAGAAGTAGAATTGACTAAAAAACAAGAACACTGAGGATGGTGTTGTTTTTAAGGAAGAAAGTATATAATATCCCTCTTGTATGGCCTAAGTATTTTGTAATTGTTAATTTTTATTCTACTTGTTTTCTGGTGAGGAGCTCAAGGCCAAGGCCCCACCAGTAAAACCTAGTGAGTTAGAGGATTAATTCACTAAATTTTTAGATTTAGGAGAACAAAAAAACATTGGCACAATTAAAATGATTGAAAAATAATCCACTAGGGGAAGGGGAAACAATGAGGGAAACCTTGGAGGTTGAGTAAAGGTAATTGGGTCTCACTGCGGTGTGATGAGGGAACCAGCCACTATCCTCTCCTTCGAACTTAAACCACTTATTAGACACTAGTCAATTTCTCATGCGATTAGTTGGTCATTTACTTATTGCAGACATACGAGGCTAGGGATCAAACATGATGAAATTATCGCATAAAACACACTTTGATAACCTAAGAGTAAGTACAATATGTAAAATATACATAGATCATAAAGAGGTTTTATGAAAAATAGAAGCCTTCACTACCATGTTACTTCCACCTCACATCAATCAAAGGTATTGGAAGGAAGAAGAGATGTATATTATATATAACAACATTATATAGTAAAAGAAATATTACACACACACACACACACACACACACACACACACACACACACACACATATATATGTATGTATGTATGTATGTATGTATGTATATTGGAATTTATATAGCTAAAGAAATTATATATATATATTATCACATATATAATATATATATATATATATTATCACATATATATAATATATATAGAACAAGAATACCAATATTGAATGAGTATTGAATTACCTTGAATAATAGTCGACGATTGTGGAACCGATTACCTTATTTATAGCCATTAATTTTGGAGGCGTTATGTAATTCCCTTGATTGATATTAACTATTGAGAGACATTGATCATGGAGGAGTTATTTACCCTAATTTATAGTCACCGATTGTGGAGGCATTACCGATGATGCATAATCGTTGATTATGGAGGCGTTAGGGATTTACCACGTTATATATTGGCTGTTGAAAGTCATTTTATTTTTGGGCGGGGGGGGGGGGGGGGCGCGGGCACAAACTCTGTGTTTTGTTTTGTGAAGAGGATCTTGACATTTGAGAGGATATTAGATCTCTGAAATTTTTATTGGATATGGGATCTCTACCCATTTTAGAAAGGATTCGATCTCTGTGATCTTAATAGGGGACTTGATCTCTACAATGAGATAGGATATTTAATCTCTACGTTTTCTGGAGGAATGCTCTTTCATTTTCCAAGAGATTGATCCCTGTCATTTTTTTAAGAGAGGGATATACCTCTAGGATCTTGATTTCCTATAGGGAGCATGTATGTGTCCTTGGCAATCTGAAAGATTCATCATTGATTCGATCTGATCTGATCTAGTATAAACTCCTTCACTGATGCAATTTAAGAGATTGAATGTAAGACCTATTAACTTGGGGTGTTATCTTAAGCATAGATTATTTTACTGTATCTGATTTATTGGTTTTCAATATATATATATATATGGACATTATCAGACATATATGAATATACACGATTTTTCATATGCCATATAGATTGTTCCTATATGCGGTTCTTTGGGTTTTGCAATTGCCAGGTTTACCTTGGATTGCCCGGGGGATGCAATTTTCCAAAAGGATGTAAATCAATGTGTGTATTGAGATTTCATTTTTGGTTTTTGCAACTGCCATTTTTACCTTGGATTTTCGTTGGAGATGTGATTTTCCAAAGAATCCAAATCGCTGAGTATATTGTATTACGTGTTATATTTTTAACATTAATCTAGCATTATATTAGGATCTTTAACTGAGATAATAGAAAGCACATGAATAAAATGCAAGAGACAATGAACATAGTGTTTTTGCTTAGGGAAACCATAAATGGAGAAAACCCCACAACTTCCTCAGAGATAGAATCAACACCAAAAGTAAGACCCCAAAACAGTAAGATGATCTCCCGACAGTAATAACCTCTTTCTTCATAGCCCTAGTGTCTTCTTCTTACACAGCTATGTGCTACGATTGAGTGTGAGTGAGTGTGTGATAAATATAGAGACTAGATATCTATTTATACTAATCCATGACTTGACTAAACCCTACTAGGGTCGAATTCTCTAGGAGAGTCTAATAACCCTAGTGCACCGAAACTACGGGGACTTTAACCCTTGACCAATAGGAGGGTTACCCACAATGACTTGACATGAGTTGTTTACATTATAGAAACTCCCGATAGGACCATCGAGGCATGACATGACTTAAATACATTACAGACACATCTCGGAATAAACATTGGGGTAAAATACATAATAAATACAAGTGAATACATTCCGAAGTTACAATTACATCAACACTGCCTCTTAACAACGAAGGTATTCTATCGACACAATTTATCAGCACAAGTATTCTTCTCTGTATCATCTGGATCATCGTCAAGTTCTCATCATCTTCATCTTCAAGTCATCTTCATCATCAGATCTGGATCATCACTCAATCTGGATCATCATCACTGGATCTGGATCATCACTTGATTTGGATCATCGTTGGACATCATCACTAGATCTGGATCATCACTAGAGATCATCACTAGATCTGGATCATCATTGTTGGATCATCATCACTGGATCATCACAGGTGCTATCTCATGATTCTTCTCATCACAGGAAGTTCTACAGAGCCAGCCCTTTTTCATGTTGCTTGTAGGCCTATCCATGATGTAGGTCTTCTTCAGCGCTTATATCTGACCCTAAGTCAGAATGGCCTTCCCAACACTTATATCTAACCATGAGAGGAACACATCCAACACCATGTCAAAAAGGAACACCCAACACTCACATATAACCATGCGGGAACACATCCCACAACCCTTTCAGAAAGGCCCATCACTTGCATTCAACAGCATGATAGGACACAACTACTATCACTTGTGAAAAGGTTTAGAACTCACATTCACTAGCATGATAGGACACAAATACTATCATTTGTGAAAAGGTTCAGCATTTACAAACACTAGCATGATAGGACACAACTACTATCATCTATGGAAAGGCACAACACTCACATCCACCAGCATGATATGACACACCTACTATCATCTATGGAAAGGCTCAGCACTTACAAGCACCAGCATTGTAGGACACACCTACTACCATATGTGAAAAGGCACATCACTTAGAATCACCAGCATGGTAGGGAACACCTAATACCATCTGTGAAAAGGAACATCACTTACATATGACCATGGAAGGAACTTAAACCTCTAACCATGTCAAAAGGGTACTCATTCCCAGACTGAGGGTTCCTGGTAACTGACTAGGTGCCTCCATTCTCCTAGAGAATGTAAACAACCCTTATATCTAATCAAGTGGTAAAACATCCCTCAATCACATCAGAATGGCCATGCACTCATATCTGATCATGTGAGAACACATCCCACAGTCATATCAGAATGACCATCAGTCCCAGACTGAGCTTTCATGGTAACTGACTAGGTACCTCCATTCAAAGAATGGCAAAAGCCCTTATATATGATCAAGTGGGAACACATCCCCCAATCACATTAGAATGGCCTTGCACTCACATCTGATCATGTGAGAACACATCTCACAGTCATATCAGAATGGCCCTCAGTCCTAGACCGAGTATTCCTGGTAACTGACTAGGCACCTCCATTCCAAAAATGGAAATAAACCTTATATTTGATCATGTAAGAACCTATCCTACAGTCATATCAAAATGTATTAGCACCCATATATGGCATGGAAGGAACCAATCCTCTCACCATGATAGAATGGCTTAGCCCTTACATCTGACCATGGAAGGAACCAATCCTCTCACTATGTCGGAATGGCTCACAAACTCATCACTTCCCCTTGGAAGGAACCTCAATCTAGAGAACACCAAGCTTCTCCTTGAAGTGCTCAAAATTCACTCTGGCCAATGGATTCATCAACACATCAGCTATCTGTTCGTCCGTCGCAACATACTAGATCTTCATTTCTCCCCTCTACACCATATCCCTAATATAGTGATACTTGATCTCGATATGCTTCGACTTGTCATGGAACATCGGGTTCTCTGACAACTTCACACAACTCTGGTTGTCACAATATATACAAGTAGCATCCAACTAGAGATTAAATAAATCAGATAGTAACTTCTTTAGGCATACTTCCTCACAACTAGTTGAACAAGCTGCGACATACTCTACTTCAGCTGTACTTAGTGCCACAATGGATTTCTTCCTTCTAAACCAAGAGATCACACCTGATCCCATATTGAAGCAACACCCTGAAGTGCTCTTCCTATCGATGGCAATTCCTGCCCAATCTGAATCAGCATAACCCTCCATGTTAATCTTCTGACTCACCTCATACTTGAGCCCATAATCAACTATACCCCTCAGGTACCTCAGAATATGCTTTACATCAATCAAGTGAACATGTCCCGGATCTGTCAAGAACTGGATCAAGGTGTTCACAGCAAAGAAAATATCTGATCTCATGTTTGTCAGGTACATCGAGGACCCAATCATCTAACGATACATCGTAGCATCAACTGCTTCTGATGAAGCATTACTTAATAGCTTCAGGTTCGATGCCATAGGTGTGGTCATGGCCTTGTAGTCCATCATCCTGAATCTCTTTAGGATCTCTACTGTATATTTCCATTCTCCTGGGGAAATTCCATCTACATTCTGCCACACCCCCATGCCTAGGAAATAATGCATCATACCCAAGTCCTTCATTTCGAACTCAGCAGCAAGCTTCCTCTTCGTATCAGCAATCAACCCATCCATATCTATTACAAACAGATCATCTACATATAGTATGAGCATCATTGGGTTGTCATCTTCAACCTTGTAGTAAAGTTTGGAATCTGCTTTACTCTTAGTAAAGCCCAAACTAGATAGAAAGCTGTCAATTCTGTCATACCATGTCCTCGGTGCATGTTTCAAACCATACAAGGATTTCTTCAATCTACACACATGAGACTCCCTGTCATGTGTCTTAAAACCGAGTGGCTGCTCCACATACACTTCCTCTTCTACTACACCATTCAAGAAAGCCATCTTGAAATCCATCTAGTGTATCTTCCACTTCATCACTGTAGATAGAGCAAGTACTAATATTATGGAAGTGTATCTGGCGACAGGTGCAAAGGTTTCTTCATAATCTATTCCTTCTTTCTGGGAGAAGGCACGAGCAACAAATCTTGCCTTATATTTTTCTATGATACCATTTGCAACATGCTTGATCTTGTAGATCCATTTGGATCTTACAACCGACTTCCCTTATGGTCTTGGGACAACATCCCAAACATCATTCTTCATGATCGATTGATACTCTTTGATCATAGAATCCTTCCATTCTTTCCGTTATGTCGCTTCTTTGTAGTTGGAAGGTTCTTTATCGATGAAATCACATAATAAAGCTACTGATATCCAAAGTAGGATCTTGTCCTCTTTCTTTCTCTATGATTCTCTTCTAGAGCCCCGTATCTTTCTGCACCTTGAATAGCTTCTCGTACCCAAGAAGGTTTCCTCTTATGAGGATTCTTCTCCTGAGGTGGATCTACAGGTTCTTGTGGTTCTTAAATTCTTGATCTTCTTCTTGAGTTTCTTCATTCATGGTTGTGTCATGAATTCTGGGTGCTTCTGTCTCTTCAACAACTTCACCAGGTTTCTTTCTGGATTTGTTGTAAATTGAGTCTTCATCAAATGTCACATCCATGCTGATGTCGATCTTATTCAATCCTGGGAAGTATATTCTGTAAGCCTTTGAGCTTTTAGACTATCCCACAAATATACCCTTCTTTCCTGAAGGATCTAACTTTGTCCTCTTCTCTTTTGGAATGTGTATGGACACTAGATAGCCGAATATTCTGAGATGGCTAACTTCTGGTTACTTGCCGGAAAAGACTTCTTCGAGTGTTGTGTTCTCAAGTACTCTGTTTGGATTAGGGTTCTATAAATACACCGTTGTTCTGGAAGTTTCTACCCATAGATGCATAGGAATATATTGATCATGAAGCATTGCTATTGTAGATTCCATGATGGTTCTATTCTTCCTTTCTGCAACCCCATTTTGTTTTGGATTACATGGAGTGGATAACTCTCTCTTAATCCCCAAGTATTTGCATAGCTCTTTGAATTCATTTGATGTGAATTCTCTACCATTATCTGATCGAAAGGTCTTGATCTTATTTTTAGTTTGGTTTTCGATTAAGGCTTTGAATTCCTTGAACTTGTTGAATACTTCATCTTTGTTCTTCATGATGTAAATCCATGTGTTCCTAGAAAAATCATCAATAAAATAAACATAGTATACATACCCTCTTAGTGAACTTGATGGCATTGGACCGCATACATCAGAGTGGATGATTTCCAAGATTCCTTTTGATTTGCTCTCACTACTTGGAAATGTCTTCTTTTTATTCTTTCCTTTCGCACATCCTTTGTAGACCCCATCATGTTTTGCTTGAATTTCTGGAAGACCTTCAATAGCTTTGCTTGCAAGTGGTAGTTCTTTGTAATGCACATGTGCAAACCTTCTATGCCAAATTTCATTTGCCTCTACTGTTTCATGGACCAAGGCTTGTTCTGGATGGCCCTTCAATTTGTATAGACCTCCTTTTTGTTGCCCAATCACTACCACATAATTAATAGTCCTTCCCTTTGGCCACATGATGACTTGACCATCTATAAATGCAACCCTCATTCCTTTTGTATATAATGTATATATGGAGAGGAGGTTCTTCTTTAGTCCTGGTACAAACAATACTTCCTTCATTGTCATAGAATTTTCAGATTCTTGCTTATAGGAGGATTCCTTACTACCTTTTATTGGATATTGGTAGTCATTTCTGAGCTTCACCTTGTGAGGTGATTCATGTTCTGATAGTTTCACAAAGGATTCCTTGAATCCTGGTATATGTTTGGAAGCCCGACTATGTATAATCCAATCATTGCTTCCATGTGTGATGTTTCCCGTGAGAGTAGAAATTAAAACATATTCTTCATCACTAGAAGAATCATCACTTGCTTGTCTGAATCTCTTTGTAGAAGGTTCATCATCCTCTGCAGCATGAGCATGATGTCTTCTATTGTTTCCCTTCTTCTTGTGAGAGACATTTTTGTTTCTAGGATAATCTCTGGCATAGTGTCCTTTCTCATCACATGTATAACATCTGATTCTAGACAAATATTTTCTAGTGTTATCTTTGTGAGAGTGCTTACCTATGGGGTGATGAGAACTTCTTCTGCTTTTCTTGGAGTGTATCGTGAGAGCTTGATATTCACTTCCCATATTTTCTTCTCGAGTTTCTATTCAAGCTTATTCTTGAGAGCACTCTTCCCATAGTCTATTGAACTTGACTAACTTCTTTATGGTACAAATTCCTTGAATAAAGGAGTCCCATGATCTAAAGAGACCATTCAAGATGGTCATTACAATCTCTGCATTCTCCACTTCTTCATCTATTGCTTCTATCTATTCCTTGATTTGAGAGACCCTTGTAAAGTAAGACTGGATGGTTTCTACATTCTGGATCTTTACATTGTTCAGTTGGTTTCTCAGAGTCATCTTCCGGTTTATGTTCTTCCCTTCAACAATTTGGTTAGGGAATCAAACATATCTTTAGGTGTCTTTAGGGAGGAAACCTATGGTATGAGGTGATCCTTGATTGAATCAGCAATAATCCTCTTTTCCATAACCAACTTCTTCTTGTGCAATGCCTTAGCCTCATCTCCCTCTGGAACTGGAACCTCCTCATTGATATAGGAGTCTAACTCATTTTTTTCCAGGACCAGAGAAATCCTATACTTCTAGGCTCGGAAGTTATCAGCCCCCTCAAGCTTTTCATCAAGCTTGGTATGATGAGACATCTTAACTGAGAACCTCAAATGGAAATACAAAATATTTAGATCTTACCAGGTCAAGATGTCAGATCTTGATTTGGAGTTGAAATTATGCAAGGTTTGTTTAGGAGCATATTAGGGTTTGGATTTTCTGGAGTTATGTCCAACCAAATGCTTTAATATTGATCTCTAAACTTCAATTTTGAGGAGGATATCAATCCAGGCCTTAGTTCACTAAAACATTCCACTTTTGTGGAAAGCCCTAATTTTCGACAGTAGTGTTGGGTTCAAAACTGAAAAACCTCAGAATTGGATTCTGCTTCGATAGAAATATGTGCCCTAGGGAGGAGAGTTAGTCCAACCTTATTTTACTGAAAAAATGTGGAGAGAGATCCAAAAAGTAGGAAACCCTAGTTCCCGCAGCTACACAGTGTCTTCTTCTCAGGTTAGCTCTCATACCATGTTAGATTTTTAACATTAAGCTAGCATTACATTACGATATTTAACTAAGAGGATAACAAGCACAACAATCAAACACAAGCGACAATGAACACAGTGTTTTTCCTCGGGGAAACCATAAATGGAGAAAACCCCACAACTTCCTCGGAGATAGAATCAACACCAAAAGTAAGACCCCAAAATAGTAAGATGATCTCCCGACAGCTGTAACCTCTTTCTTCCTAGCCCCAGTGTCTTATTCTTCCTCAGCTATGCGCTACAACTGAGTGTGAGTGAGTGTGTGATAAATAGAGAGGCTAGCTCTCTATTTATACTAATTTTTGACTTGACTAAACCCTACTAGGGCCAGCTTCTCTAGGAGAGTCTAATAACCCTAGTGCCCCAGAACTTCGGGGAATTTAACCCTTCACCAATAGGAGGGTTAACCACAATGACTTGACATGAATTTTTTACATTATAGAAACTCCCGATAGGAAGATCGGGGAATTACATGACTCAAATACATTACAAACACATCCTAGAATAAACATCGGGGTATAATACATAATAAATACAGGTGAATACATTCTGAAGTTACAATTACATTAACAGTTATACTAACTATCCTTTCTTTCAGTGTTTACATCCACTTATCAATTGTACTTCACCTCAATTCATTGAGCATTTCCATTGTTTCTTTCAAGCAAACTTTGCAGTAATATTTCATTGATTTCATGTTTCTTCTTTTGGGATTTCTTTCATTGCTAATTAAGTGTCTCATAGTCTCTAGTACTCGGATAGCTTCGCAATGACCTTCTTTAGTTGGTACAATATCAAAGGTGTGATCATTCCCTTTTGAGAGGCCATCTATCTCATTGTTTGTAGCCTTCGTCAAGTCCTAGAAAATTTAATACATACATACAAAGAAAACATAAAACCTTTACTAGTTATAATGTTATTGAGAGTGTACAAGAAAACGGATGTTTTCTCATAGGAAACAATTTTAACCTGTTGCTATCATACCATATGTAAAATTACCACAAAAAAAAGTATCTCTTACTTTTTCTTCATATCATTAAGATAATGTATTAAATCCTATGTTTAGAAAAACTATAATAATATTTACTGACTAAAGAAGTTTTTAATATCAACAAAGTCAAAAGTTTTGTCTGGTTGGACTATTTCTTACTTAGCTAATAGCTAATACTGTGTATCCTTTGTTTTGCCAGGTGAGGATATTGAAAGGAGTACAAGTTATTCGATTTTTGGTTCATAAAAAGGTGATTTCATTGATGTTCTATTTCCTTATTACCATGTTCTTAAACACTAAAACTTTTACTCAGTTAATAACTTGAATTGCAGCTGGGCTAAAAACTAAGTGGAGGAGCTAAGAAGTGACCAAACTATTTTGAGTCATTCCCAGGGTGAAAATGGTTTTAAGAATTCAAAGATCTAAACTGGTCTAAAGGTTACATTCCTAAAATCTCTCATGACCTTTCATAATTGAGGTTCTTAACCTTACAAAAATATCTATTATGCATCTCCAAAAGGAAAAAACTCATGTTGTAAGGTTTTTGGCTTGAAAAACAACTATAGTAAACTTGCATTGTAACGGTATTAAATTATGTGATAACTATGCCTAACCTTACCCATACATTTGAAAGTCAACTTTAATATTTACATGTTCTCCATACCCTAGGTTATAATATGTTAATGGATTCACTTTTGTTCGTTTAATGTTTACCAACTCGCTCTCTTCAAACTATGACATGTTTGAATCACATTAAAGGAGCAAGCCTTTTGTCCTTTCGTTGAGGCTAGTGAAATTGTGTGGGAAGCTGATTTATTACTCCAATGTGCATTTTCATACTTAATTTATCAGTGACTTGAAGGGATCAACTCTAAAGGACCTGTTCCTAAGTATATTATGTTTCTCCCTTGAGAGGTTGGATCTCTGCAAGGAGGGTTTTTATTTTCTATTTCACACACTACTTCTACTTGAACTCGTAACCTACATCGAAGGAATTAGGGATTCTTATTGGTTTTACCAATCATGCAAAGTATTATTCTGT
>LPNX010292502.1:60601-74174 GCA_001517045.1 Pseudotsuga menziesii | reverse complement strand
CCCCCCCCCCCCCCCCTCTTCAAGATAAACACTGAAAGTAGTCTAATCACCATGATGGAATCACCCCCAATAGTGAATGGAGGTAAGTGAACTTCTTTTCTAAAAAGTTCTTGGTGAAGATGTCTACAATCTACTCATCAGTTGGGCAGTATTGCAGAATAATGGTCCTGTCATGCACTAGCTCTCTGATATAGTGCATGTGTATCTCTACATGCTTGGTCCTCTACCTGGTAACTAGATCTATGGATATCTTAATAGCACTTTGGTTTTCACAAAAGAGGACAGTGTAAAAAGTCCTACCAAGATGAAACTTTGAAAGAATGCCTTGAAACCAAACTACTTGGATGCAAGCATTCACTGCTCCTCGATACTCGGACTCTGCTAAAGATAATGCTATGGCAGCCGTATTTTTGCTAGACCAAAAAATGGGGCCACCACCAAACATGAATACATATCTGGAAGTAGACTTCCAATCAATAGAATCACCCGCCCAATCGAAATCTGTGTATCCAACCAACTCTAGCTCGGAGTTTGCAACATAGTGAATGTCGTAGGTCCTAGTTCCCTAAATATACTAGAGGATCCTCTTGGATGCCTTCCAATGAAGATCATGGGGATTCTAGATGTATTTTAATACAAAATTCATGGCATAACAAATATCAGGCCTAGAATGTGTCAAGTACAACAAGCTACCAATTAGTTGTCTATAAATAGTGCAGTCCATGGGAGGTGTGCTTTTTCCTTCTTCAAGGTTGATACCTAAAAGGAAAGGGAATGGTGCAGGACTACATTCATCCTTGTTAAAATTGACTAAAAGGTCTGATATGTATTTGTACTGAGTGACCATTATCCCATCAGAATTTTTCTCAATTTCGAACCCCAAAAATTGTTTTAAGCGCCCCAAATCGCTCATTTCAAATGCATTGTGGAGAGCAGTTTTGATGGCTGAAATAGAAGAAACTATGCTACCTATGATAAGTAAGTCATCAACATATAAAACAATAATAATCAAATTACCATCATACTTCTGTATATACACATTTGGATCTGATATACACCTTTGGAATTTTTGCGAGAGAAGGAAGGCATCCATCTTTGAATACCACTCTCTTGGGGCATGTTTTAACCCGTATAGTGACTTATTTAGCTTGCAAAACAAATATGGATCAAAGATGTAGCCCTCAATATACTTCATGTATATCTCATCATGAATATCTCCATATAGAAATCCTGACTTAACATCCATATGATGCACTTCCAAGTGCTTAGATGCTGAAATTGCCAAAACTAGGCAGATGGAGTCCATTCTTGCAACCAGTGCAAAAGTCTCATGGTAGTCCACACCTTGGACCTGAGAGAAATTTTTTGCCAATAGAATTGCCTTATATTTTCAGGTTCTTCCATCTGCAGCAACCTTGGTCCAAAACACCCACTTTCATTGAACCAATTTCCTTCCTAGAGGAAGAGAAACTAGCTCCCAAGTAGTGTTTTTCTAAAGAGAATTCATCTCTTCATCCATGGAAACTTGCCATCTCGGATCCTTCTGAGAATGGTAGTATGATTTGTGGTCTGAAATAATAATCAAAAACAATTTTTATATAGCAAATTATCATGACAAGAGGGCGCAATCCCTGCTCTTTGGAATCAGATCGGGTTCTCCTTGGATCATCCGGATTTCCAATGTTATCTCCTACGGAGGAGAGTGTCTGTCGGGCCCAATGTGGGAAGATGATTTTGTACTTTAGGTTTTGATTCAGCATTGGATATTTTCTATACACTGATATCAGAAATCAATGGATCCAAATCAGGGTCATCACCCCCAATTTAATCATCCAAATATTTAGTAGAATAGGAAGGAAATTCAATAGTTTTCTCCTTCACTAGTTCCACCTCCTGAAGAGGCCCATCAAACTTGACACTCCTTTCGATGATGATTTGTTTTGTTTTGATATCCATTAGATTGAAACCTTTTGATTTTTCAGGATACCCAATAAACATAATTTCTATGCTTTGCGGTTGCAAAGCCCTTCTTTTATCAAGTGGAATTCAGGCCCATGCAGTGGACCCAAACACCCGTAGGTTTGACACATCCGGCTTGTGTCTGAAGTATGATTCAAAAGGGGTATTCCATTTTAAGGATGAGTGTGGAACTCTGTTATGAATTTATTATGTAGCATACATGGCTTCAGCCCACAAATTTGCATCCAACTTCTTTGATTCCAACATACAGGTGGTCATCTCCTTGAGAGACTGATTCTTCCTTTCCGCTACACCGTTTTGCTGGGGAGTGTAGGGAATTGAATGTTGGAAATGAATACCAATTTGGAAGAATATGTGCATAAAATAATTATAGACATACTTCCTACCATTATCATATCTCAATATATTGATCTTAAGCCCATAGGAATTCTCGATCAAGGCCTTCACTTCAGTGAATTTTTCACATACGTTAGACTTCTTTTTGAGAAAGAAGACCCATCTGTACCTTGAAAAAGCATCAACAAAAGACAGAATATACCTTGATCCATTCATGGATGTGACAGGCATTAGACCACTGATATCATAATGTATCATATCCAATATGCATGTAGCTCGTTTTGCCTTCCCCCGATCGAACTTGTGCTCAGGGTGTTTTCCAACCACATAGCCCTTGCAAATTCCAGTGGTTTCCTTGATGACTAGGAGGCATTCAACCATGGAGTTTTTCTGTAATTGCTGCAAATATTTGAAATTGAGATGGCCAAACCTCTCATTCTACATCCTACTAACTTAATTTCCATGATTTAGTAGTGCGGTGGGCTTTGCATCCGCCACAAAGTGGGAAAACTCATAGGCTTTTGCATGATGGTTTGCAAGGCCTTTACCAACAAGTTTCCCAGATGTAAGTTCCATTATCTCAACATCATTCGAGATGAAATATACTCTCTTAGGCACTCCTGTATGTGTCATATGATAGGCACTAAGGAGATTTGGTGCCAAAGATGGTACATACAAAACATTTGAAAAATAGCCATTTTCAAGATCAATCGTACCTTGTCCTTCTAAAATGATGGTGGATTCATCTCCCATGTGGATGGGGATGGATTTTCTAGTCTCCAAGGATGAGGAGGAGTCTCTTTCAATCATCATGTGGTTCAAATATCCAGAATCAATCAAGAGTTCTTTGGACTTCGAAGTGCTTGCCATGAGGGCATGACCTCTTTCATGTTGTGGTTCCCAATCTTGTTGATCTCTCCTCCAAAATATTTCTAGAAGATTGATGTGATTTCTCTCAAGGAGAGAGGTATATTCATCAAGATTCTTCTTCATGCAGGCATGTTCAGGGTGGAATCCCTTCCTACAGTTTGAACACTTGACTTTTTCCTTTCCATGATGCCCTTTTCCTTTGTTCTTCTTTGATCCGAAAGACTCATCATGCTGTTGGTTTTCAACTTTAGGCTTAGGAGCTTTGAATTTAGTTTTTGGGTTCTTCTGCTACTTTCCTTTACCCTTTAGATCTTTGGGCCCCAAGACATGGAGGTCTTGATCATGGGAGGATCTGATGATCCCCATCTAGACAAGCTTATCATGTTCACTTGTTAGGGACTCGATGAAGGAATTGAGTGTGGGCATCTTCCATCGGGGGGTTGTGAGCTTCCTCGCACAGAATGTAGAGACAAAAACTGAATAATCATCTCCACGTTTGGATATTATGGTGAGGATGAGCTGATCATGCTCCTTCTCCACTTTGCATTGCTTCAACAGTAATACAATGTGCTTGAACTTTGTGAAAAAGTCATTCAAGGTCTCAAAATTGGAAGGCTGGAGAGACATCAATTCATTTTCAAGCTAGTAAAATCTCAAATCATCCTTCCTTCCATATAGGGTTTCCAATTTGTCCCAAATTTCCTTTGGATTCTTCAATCTTGAAATATGGAAAAGAATATTCCGGGAAACAGAGAGGCACAAGAATCCAAATGCTTCATCCTTCTTATTCAAGAATCTAGGTTTATCTGTCACAGAAACAAGCTCCTCTTCAGTGTCCATAGTGACCCTATAGATTCCTCTGGCATGTAGCTGGATCTCCATATCTCATTTCCATGAGTGGAAATTGAACGGAGTCAAAATATCTATAGAAGAAGCCATCTGAATATGCTAGAGCAAATGCTTCCACCTGTTAAAAACTTAAAAATCACAACAAAAAGGGAAATGTAAGTTCGGATAGCCTACACATTTTAGGCTTTCATCACACCTAGCATAGTCAATTAAGCAGGATTGATCAACAAGTTCCTTACTTGAGGTATTAAGTGGTAAGCCTTGCTTTCTGGTGCAGTGTTGGATTTTTGAGATATTGCTCAATTTTCATGCAAGATCTATCAAAAACCTTTTTTTTGAGAGATCTGAGCTTTGTCCCACCGTGATCTCTGATACCATATTAATCTGTCACCGTAATATAGGGACTAAAACATAGTCTCATAAGAGATTAATAACAATAAGGCATGAAAATGGTGTAATAGTGCTACAAAATGAGTAGTGGCTCCGTATATTCACATAAAGAATGAGTAATAAAATACAATGATCATGCTGCAACCATTAATGACAAATAAATTCAAATTCCCAAGGAGGTAATTCGAATTGAATGAGTGAGTCTAGCTTAACTAAATGTAAGCCACAGTCAACACTCAAGTTAACCACTGATCAAAACCCTAACTGACTCAATTCAGCCCTAACTGAAGTCGGAGAGAAATAAATGACCGAGTCTAACTGAAAGTAGCTCAAACACAGGTCACTGCAAGCCAACCAACAAGTTGTAGTGTATCAATGACTCTAATGAACCCGGATGAGGTTAATTGAAGTGTAATTGACCATCAAAAGTGGTTGGAGGTGCCCCTGTTGACTCTAGTTCATTAAATAATCAATAAATAATTAATTAAGTGAAGGAAGGAACCTTCATGGCTCTTTTAACTGATTGTAACTATCTGTTAGCAATATGGGGCATTAATGACACTCAGATCACCCTCAGAGTGCTTCAATTAGCCTCCCTGAATGTAGGAGAAGGCTAAGTTATCCTCCTTGACTGAAGGTAGGTGTTAACCCAAAAAATATCCCACATAGCTCTCAATGGCTTACACCACCCAAGGACACTATCTCACAACACTCACTCCATAATACCTTCCATGACCTTCCATTTGACCCCCACACCTCCAAAAGAGCCCAAGGATGAAGAAAAGGGCTAAAAACCACAAAAAAGAGCCCAAAATAGACCCCCAGGAGCTAAATCCCTCAAAAAGGGGCTAAAACCCTTAAAGGGGATAAAATTAGGGTAGAAGGGGCTAAAGGGACAAAAAAGGGGCTAAAGCCCTTACCAAGGGCTTGAAACCCTAAAATCCCTTGGAAAAACTATATAAGGAGGGTGGGGGGTCGCTCTCAAAACACTCCTCACTTGCATATTGTTATGCTTCCTGTGGATGCTTTGAGACCTCTTACTCTCAAACCACCCACTGTCCCTCTCCTCCATCTTCATTTCTCCAAGCCATTGCTTCCCAACCAAGAGAGAGGTGCTCCCATGAGCTAGGGCATGGTGGCCCATTTCCACCTAAGTGAGGTATAATCTCACTTCTATTTATGTTTATTTGCTTATCTTTTTTTCTAACTGATATTTTCATTTGCAGGTTTTTGATTAACAATTGTTTGCAGGTTTTCTTCATGGTAGCTTAGGTTACTTTGCAGGTTTTGGAGGTGGAACCCTAACCTACTGTGTGCAGAGAGGTTGAATAGTTCTTCATCTCCTCTTCTTTTATGTCATTTGCTCTTAGATGTAGTTTAAAATAGCTGTCATTTAATTTTTATTGCTTAGAGTAGTTCAGTATCAATTCTCATCTCTGTTTCAGTCATTTTTACTTCCATTTTTTACTGTTTTCTAAGGGTAGGAACCTACCCTTGTGCCCTATAGGCACAAGGGAGCCATTCTTACCCCTGTAGTGAGGAGAAATTCTCACTATAGTAGGCGTGGGTGTGATATTTATGATGTCAATTAATTCAATAAAACTTAGTATAGTGATTTAACTAGGCCAAATTGACCAAAATGCATGTTTATGGTGGTAAATGTCTCCATCAAAAATCAATCCTACCAGATATGCGTCTCAGTTTTCTAAAGGATGTGATTCATGTAACCACTCCTAGGTTCTTAATTTTTGTTTTGTTTTTTTAAATTAGCATTTGTAAAACTCTTATATCTAACTCTTTCCTTTTGTTTATGGTCTTGTGTTTCTGGATATCTCAATGTTGTAGCATCTACCCAAATGTTTGGTAATAAATGCGCCATCTTGATACTATTTTTCTTCATTGATGATTGAAAAATCCAATGGGATTCATCATTTTTATCCTATGGAACTTGCATAGAATCAAACTCCTCTATCTCACCAGGTTCTTTTCATTACTGCTATTCAGGTAGGAATCTATACATGTCTATGGTCTAAGTGGGTTTTGTGTGTTCCCTAATAGAAAGGAATTTATAATGACTTTCCCTTTAGTCAACAACATAAAAAGTATCTAAGATTATTATAGCCTCGTCGAATACATCTTCACAATATTAATCTTATTTCCTTTAATTATTTACGTCACATAAGGCGTCAAAACACTATACATGATGTTGGGTTGGGGTTTTGGTTACAGTACTTTGGTACTCAGTTTTGAAAAGTTCGGTCGAAAGGTCGCGAAGGAAGGGTACAAGTGCGATAATTGTGAAATAAGTCTAGGAAAAGTACCAGTTTTGCAAAATTCCAACCGAAAGGTTGGTTAGTTAGTTAGTAATTTTGTTCATTTATGTAAGAGGTCGAATAGCCTATAAATATGTAATGGGTTGGGTATTTAGGAAAAGTATGTAAGGTTTTGAGCCTAAAGTCAGAATTCAAATCAATTAAGTGAGTCAAATGATGTAATGTTCTTTTGGGTTGATGATTGAGCCAAGTTGCAAAGTATGAGACAATATGCAGAATGTAGACTATGTGTATATGTATGTAAGAGAATGATGAAGATACTTCTAACATACCCAAAAATTGAAAAAAATAAATATTTATTATTTATTTTAGAAAAAAAATATTATGTTACACTTATTGTAAAGTTTATGACCAAGTGGGTCAAGGATGACCGCAATTGAAGAATGATTTATTTTAATAATTAAATAAAGGAGACACCTATATAAAGGAGAATGTTAAATGAGTGTTCACTGGACCATTAGGAGGAAGGAGTAGCTGTAGAAGGCTACTTGACAAGTGGCATCACTAGAATTTCACTTTATAGTTGTTGCAGGAGCATAATCCCTAAAAATGTGTCCATGTTTCTCAAGAGGGGGGAATTGAGATGGTGGCCCATTTAATTCCAAAAATGACCCAAAGACCTAGGCAATCTTATATAAACCATGAAATTGAGCACGAGGCTCACTACTGATTCTACTTTCCAAGTGAATGAAACTTGTGACTGCTGCAAACTAAAAAGTGAGGCTCACAAGGAATTTGATGAGGGGATAGCTAAAGTGATATGCTGAATTAAGTCTTCTACTGAGTGCTAAGTTGCAGTAATTTTGTTGTGTGGTAGAGATATTTTTCCTAGTGGTTCAGTGAACAAGCTCAGGGGTGCTAAGAAATTATTTGTTGGTTGCTTCAAAAAAATGTTGGGTGGAACAATCTCCTTTGGGTGGTTGTCCCATTTTTACGTTTTATCCAAGTTCAAATGTTATTTAATTTTTGAATCTGTAATTTCATTTCGAATATGCTTAAAAATTTTAATTACGATGACAGTATATATTATGATCTCTTTATTTGGAAAACTATTAGGAAAACTACATTTATTGGTACTAAAATTAAAGAATAGATCCATGGAATTAGTATTTTATGTAAAAGTATTTCATAACCTATAAGATTCTCTTATTTGAATCGATTTTAGAATATCTATACAGGTATTACAACCTAGTAAAATGTTAGTATTAGTGAGATAAATTTGTTATACTAAGTTTGGAATCAAGTAAATGTTGTATCATAGTAAATACTTGTATAAGTCCTTTAGAAAACAAACACAGAGACCTACAATAACATAGATATTCAAATAGGAGAACATTTATATATACATATCTACTAAAGAACAAAAATATTTTGCAACAATGTAAACTAATTAGGGTTTGAACCTAAAATAAGAATTTATAAATATTTAATATTAACCTTAACCTTATAAGAAATCCAATGTTTGGATCCAAGTTTTCATCCTCGGTATACTTTATTTTACAATAATATTTCTACTATAAAGTCCTATCTCCATAGTTAGATTTTTATCATTCAAGCTATCATTATCTTAGGATATTTAACTGAGAGAATAACATGCACAACAATCAACACAAGAGACAAGAGACACAAAAAAATTTCCTTGGGGAAACCATAAAGGAGAAAACCACACAACTTCCTCGGAGATAGAATGAGCACCAATGGCAGTAGTAAAACCCAAAAACAAAAAATATGATCTCCACAGCTTGTTCTCTCTCTCAGACTTGACAGAGCTTCTCCTCTCTCACTCATGCACCCCAATGAGTGAGTTTGTGTGTGATAAATAGAGAGGCTCACTCTCTATTTATATTCTTCCGTTCACTTAATGTCCACTTTAAGATGTCGGGCCCACTTAACAATTACTTACTAGAGTCGACATGTCTAGGAGAGTCTAATAACCCTAGTTCCCCACAACTGTGGGGACCTTGCCCTCTAATAAAAAATGAGGGTTAACTTTGACACAACTATGGGGACTATTTCCCCAACTTACAGTGGAGCATTAACCTCAATGACTTTACATGACTTGTTACATTATTGAATCTCCCGATAGGAACATCGGGGCATGAAATTACTCAATTACATTATAGATACTTCTCATAAAAAACATCGGGGTACAATACATAAGATATACAAGTGAATACATTCCAAAGTTACAAATAAATCAACACTCCCTCTTAACTAGGAAGGTATTCTCTTGACACAATTTATCAGCACAATTCTTGTTCTCTGTATTATCTAGATCATCATCAAGTCATCTCTATCTTCAATTCATCTTCATATTCAATTCATATTCATTGTCAATTCATATTCATCATCAATCATCTTCATTGTAAAGTCATCTTCATCAAGTCTCGATCATCACTAAATCTAGATCATCACTCAATCATCATCGAGTCTAGATCATCACTTGATATGGATTGTCACCACTGGATCATCATCAAGTATGGATCATCACTTGATATTGATTATCACTATTGGATCATCATCAAGTCTGGATCATCACTTGATCTGGATCGTCACTGTTGGATCATCATCAAGTCTGGATCATCACTTGATCTGGATCATCACTGTTGGATCATCATCAAGTCTAGATCATCACTTGAGCTAGATCATCATCAAAGATGTATTATCACTGAATCATCGTCATCATTAATGCTTCTGATATCTCAATTAAATGGTGCTATCTCTTCATTCTTCTCATCACAGGAAGTTCTACAGAGCCATCCCTTTTTCATGCTGGTTGTAGGCCTACCCTTCATGTAGGTATTCAGTGCTTATATCTAAACCTAATTCAGAATGGCCCACCGAGCTCTTACATCTGACCTCATCTTGTCAAAAAGGCATGCCCAATACTCACATCTAACCTCATCTTGTCAGAAAGGCCCAACACTCACATTTGACCTCATCTTGTCAGAAAGGCCCAACACTCACATCTGACCATGTGTAAACACATCGTGCCAGAATGGATCAGCACTTATAATCAACCATGTGTGAACACACTGCATCAGAAAGGCTTAGCACTTACATCTGACCATGTTCAAAAACACTGAATCAGAAGGGCTCAGCACTTAGATTCAACCATGTTCGAAAACACTGCATCGAAAGAGCTCTACACTTACATTCGACCATGTTCAAAAACATCGCATCGAAAGGGCTCTCATTCCCAAACTCAAGATTCCTGGTAACTGACCAGGTGCCTCCATTCTCCCAGAGAATGGCATTAGCCCTTATATCCGAACAAGTGGGAACACATCCCTTGATCACATCAGAATGGCCATGCACTCATATCTGATCATGTAAGACTACATCCTACATCCATATCAGAATGGCCCTTACTCCCAGACTGACTGTACTTAGTAACTGATCAGGTTCATCCATTCCAAGAATGGCATTCAACACTTATATCTGATCATGTAGGAACCAATCCTATAGTCACATCAGAATGGCTCAGCACTCACATCTAACATGGAAGGAACCAAATCCTCTCACCATGATAGAATGGCTCAGCCCTTACATTTGACCATGGAAGGAACCTAATCCTCTCACGATGTCAGAATGGCTCTAAGTCTCATCATTTCCCCTCGGAGGGAACCTCGATCTGGAGAACACCAAGCTTCTCCCTAAAGTACTCAAACTTCACTTTAGACATTTCTAGCATAGAATCACATCAAGGGTGATTACATCCAAGGATGACCTATGAGCTTCGCCAGGACTAATTACATCTGAGGACAACCTATAGGTATATTTACATCTAAGAAACCTATGAGCTTCACCAGGATTTATGCTCAGATAACCTATCTCACTGACTATGCTAGAACTCCCTCTTTCGAGTGATATCGATCTGTATCACTACTCCTCTCTGCATCATACAAAAATGCAATTCAAATCAACCAAATCAAATAGTAGTTTTTGAAGGAAACATACTACCTCCCAAATAGCAACTGGCAACATCTTTTGCCTCAGTTGTACTCAGCGCCATGTAGGAATCCCTCCTTCCAAACCAAGAGATCACACTTGATCCCATACTCAATTGTACCCTTTGGGTACCTCACTGCATGCTTTGCAACCATTAGGTGAACATGTCTCAATGTGTTCACAGCAAAGCAAATATTTGGCCTCATATTTGTCAGGTAAATCATCTGATGATACATCATGGCATCAACCGATTATGATGAAGCAAAACTCAATAGATTTAGGTTCGATGCCATAGATGTGGTCATGGCCTTGCAGCCCATCATCCTGAACCTCTTCATGATCTCTACTGCATAATTCCCTTGTCCACACCACCATGCCTAGAACGTAGTGCATCATCCCCATCTCCTTTATCTCGAACTCGGCAACAAGTCTTCTTCTTGGAAATTAAATGACTTCGTCTTTTCTAGCAAGAAAAAGTAATCGACATATAACAGGAGCATCATTGGTATTCCGCCTTCAAACTTGAAGCAAAGGTTAGAATCCTCTTTACTCTCAATAAAGCTTAGAGTCATCAGTAATTTGTCCATCCTATTGTACCATGTCGAACCTTAGGTTCTTCTGCAGTCACTCCCTCTGAATCAGAGTATCATTCTCCCTCTATCTTTTGTACTCTATGCACTAAAACATTCTATACCAGAGTGACAAGTAGGTTCCTCTGCTACTAACATTCTATGTATCCATCTAGGATAATTTTATACCAAGATCCTCTATATTGAACTTTTTCAAAAGTTCTTCTTACACCCATCTATGAGATTGTCATCCTCTATAGACTTTCATCTTCAACCTTGTAGCAAAGGTTCAGGTCTTCATCAAGCTCCTCATGTATGTGTTATCCCATGGGTGTCTTCTGAGCTCATACAAGGCCTTCTTTCATTTGCACACATGAACCCTCCTGTCATGTGTATTTCTGGTGGCTACAAATGTCTCTTCATAGTTTATGCCTCGTGCTACGAATCTTGCCTTATATCCCACGATGTTTCCATCTACTTCATGATGGAACTAGAACTTCCCTTAATGTATCGATACTGCATCCTAGACATCATTCTTCTTGAACTAGTCTTCCCTTTATTCTTGGTTACTTCTTCATGGCTAGAAGTTTTTGCATCAATGATGTGATTGCATTCATCATATTATTCTTCATCTTTAACTGTCATCACTTGTTCTTTGGACCAAGTCTCATTCTTCTTTTCTTGTAGGTGATTATGTACGTAATCTTTCCTACAAGTCAAATGCATTATTTGTATGGTTAGAAACATTTCATAAGGCATATTGATAATGGAAAATTCTTATGCATAAATATATGATCATGCAACTAGTTTAGCCAATACAACATTCATCCATATCTCATGAAAACTTCCTATATTCCTTCCATCTCTACCAGGACAACATTGATATTGTGCACTAATCCAATATGTTAGCAAAGAGGTTTCATTCTAGATAAGTAGCAATGGAGAGTTGTATAGCACCATGAAATACTTACCCATCACATGCATATTAGTAGGATACTCTCATTAATGTAGACATTCTATCATGCATAATACATCAACTGAATATAAACAAATGCATAACAAAACAATATTGTGAAATGACAATTGAATACTTATCTTTATTTGTTTCATGGGTAGACTCCTTCTTGATCCTTCCGCTTCATAATATTCTTCATTCATCATTTCTTATCCAAATTCTAAGATGGATAAGAGGTTCTTTAAGAATTGAATTCTTCATATTCCTCATCGCTTCAGGGATATTCTTTCTATGGTGAGAGCTTGATCTTCAGTTTCTCCCATCTTCTCTTCTCTTATTATGAGTCGAGCTTCTTCTTCTTCCTAGAGTCTGTTGAAAGTAATCAGTTCCTTTTGGCACACATTCCTTGAATGAATGAATCCCATGATCCTAGGAGTCCATTGAATGTGGTTATCACAACTTTTGCATTCTCCACTTCTTATTCTACCGCTTCAACTTGTTGTTTGATTTGAGAGACCCTTGTAAAGTATGACTATATGGTCTTTGCATTCTGGATCTTCACATTCTTCAATTAGTTTCTTAAGGTCATTTTCTGATTTATGTTCTTCCCTTCAAATAGCTTGTTCAAGGAATAAAACATCTCTTTCGGTGTCTTTAGGGAAGACACTTGTGGTACAAGTTGATCCGCTATTGAATCAACAATGATACTCTTGGCCTTAACCAAGTTCTTCTTGTGTAAGGCTTGTATCCTCATCTCCCTCTGGAACTGGAAACTCTTGTAATGTCACTCCTTTATACTCCTAAGCAAATTGCAATTTTGGATATTATTGTATGAGGGCTTCTAGGTGAGGATCTCAAGGCCAAGGCCCCACCAGAATAAACCTTGAAAGTTAGGCGATTAAATTCCTAAATCACAAAACATCAAGACAACTTGACAACGGCAAACTGGAAAACCACTAGGTTGAAAAATGAATGGTTAGGGAGCCATAAATTTGATAAGGTTCTGAGCTTCGAGTTCTCACCGAAAATTATCCCGACTAAGATATCATGACCTAGTAACCAAAATCCTCTTATCTTTAAGCCATGATAGACGGGGTTGCGATATGTTTTTTTATGACAGCATAAAAATCAAGGAGATAAAATTGAAAGGAAGAATATCACCTTCAACATACCCCCCTTTAATAACTAAAAGGTGATATACCATATATAGAGGCTCATACTTAACATATGTTTTATTAATATATGGAGTTAATTATATATATATATATATATGTATATGTATATGTATATGTATATGTATATGTATATGTATATGTATATATATGTATATATATATATGT
>LPNX010292502.1:14423-60463 GCA_001517045.1 Pseudotsuga menziesii | reverse complement strand
TATATGTATATGTATATACATATATATATATGTATATATATATATATATATATATGTATATATATATGTATACATATATGTATATATATGTATATACATATATATATATGTATACATATATATATGTATACATATATATAGATATATATATATATATACATATATATATATATCTATATATATATATACACACACACACACATTAAATGATGATAGGGAGCCCACGTTGGTGGGCATGATGAGGAAAATATAATTTGATTATATTCTCTTTTGATAAAACCATTATTTGATTAAGGATAAAAGGATGTTTACGGTGGACGCATGCCTCCAGGTTGTAATGGATGGCGAAATTAAGGGAAAAACCTGCCTCAACAAAATTAAAGGCATATTTTCAAGCCTTAATTTGTGGAAACATTGCAAACAACAAATGAGTGGCAGAATTACTGCCTTGAGTTGTGGGAATCATGGCACAGGTTAAAAAAAGGGCCGTTCCCTTTTTAGGTTATTTAATAGGTTGTGAAGGGAATATGAGCGGCGCTCTCCTTGGGATAGGGAATAGGTTTCGAAAATCCTTTTGGAGGTCAAAAGGAAAGATTTCTGCTATTTTTCCAGGAGAAGTTGAGACAAAAATTTTGGCTCGGACAACTCTTACCCAATGCAAGATGCACAGCACCTCCTATAGGTGACTCGGTTGGTATGTATCGGAGAAGGAGAATCTAAAGAATGGATTTGACTTTCTTTGCCTCTACCTATGATCTAAGGAATGCATTTTCCATTTTCCCAAATCCCCAACATTCCCTTATTTCAGTAGCGAGAAAAAGGACTACCCATAATAGTTTTCTGGTCTCGAAAGAAGCGATATCTTCAATGAGTTTTGAAGCCCATCGAGCAGAAAACTGATAAACTTTCCCAGACCAAACTCGAGTCTATAAAATCGTAACTTCAATATGTTGTTTTATCTTTTGCAGCCAGTACGAGTAGTAATACTAGTAACAATATTGTATATTTTCCTTAGAATGTGTATCTCTGAGATCTCAGACACGATGCCTTCGAAGCCTCGGTGTCGTCTGGGCCGTCTAAGAGCGGTTTGGTGTCCAAGTAGTGAATTAAGGACTGGGTAAGTTTGTTGTCCTCTATGGGTGTATGTGTGATTCATTCTTAATTGTAAGTTTACTGGAAAAATCAAAGTGGCATATTCGCAGAAGAGGATTTGGTTCCACGTTAATATGACTACCCTAATGTTTTGGGTGTCTTTTTTTTATAGATTTTGTGTTTCCTTTATCTCTCTGTGCATGTCCAATGCTTGTATTTCTTGCACATTGATATATAGTATTGTGTGGTATATAAGCTATATGGTCTGATGCTGATGTTATCTTTGTGTGTTGCACGTTACTTAACAGTAGGTTCCTTAATAGGTCTGTTTGTGTTGCAACACATTGCCAAATTGTATTCAGTGACGTTAGGTTAACTCCGAAGGATTAAATTATCTTGCTAATGATTATTGAATGTAGACATTGAACTTCTTGATACAGACCATTCTATACGGTAATTTGGTTTGGGTGTTTAGTGATTATGTCGCTACGAGAATGACTAAATGATCTTCCATGGAACTCCATTCAAGTGTGGGCCATATAAGAAGGTTATTTGCAATACTTTAGAAATTAAGCAAACTAGAGGCCACGGAGATATAGCGGTCTGCTATTTTGTTATTCCTTGACCCATGTCACTAAATCCCCATTTCACCCTATTAGTTTTGCGTTCTAGGATCCCCTTTATTTCGGGCGTTCTCTTCCTTTGTCTATGGGGCAGTCGGCAGTGTTGTAGGAATTGTTGAAAGGTTGGTAGTTTGCCACCCATGTTTACAACAAAGGGTTCACTTTATTTTTGTCACTTTACAATTATTTGGAAAATTATCTTAACATTTAGTTCTTCCAACATTCATGCATGCTTTTTCTTCAAGTTTGTTATTGCTTAAATTTGGTGCCATAGATCCAACCTTAACTTAGGGATCTTAGTGGCTATGAAGAGATCAAAGACCTTGCTTTCCCTCCCATTCACTATTGTAAGATGGGTAAGGGTTCTCAATGTTAAATTACATTCATATATTTGAGTAAGGATGGGTAATAACCCAATAACCAACCAAGTTATCGTAAATCTTGGAGAGGGTCTTAGTACTCGGTTTAAGATACCGGAGAGAACTTGTTAAGACTTATACCGCATCCTAGCTTTTGAATAGTTTAGAAATACTCTGTGAGAGAGTCTATGAGGAGAACAAAAGTAAAATGTGGCAACATGATGTTGCATATTGTAACCTTTTATGAAATCAATGTCACAGGATGTGATCCTTTTGTGGACGTAGCCCAAGGATTGGGTGAACCACGTAGATTGTTGTATTTCTTGTTTTGTGTTCCATGTTTTCATTTCTCTGTATCGCATTGTGTGTTTTAAGGTGTTTTCATTAATTGAGTTAATACCACGGCTAATACTGCATGGAGAATGATCAAGGAAATCAATCATAATGTTTATTCCGCACACTAAGTTGTTAAAGCACTATAGAAGTGAATGTTTAAACAATAGTATATTTTTAAGATATTGTATCAACATGATTGGTGTACTATTGGATTTGAAATGGTGAATGTATGACATTAAAACAAATGAAGGTGCACCCCTCATGCTCCATCTAATTAAGAAATAAAAATTGGATAGTCCCTTAAGTTGATGGGATTACAGTGAAAGACTATGCCATGTAAATTTGAAATCTCTAGAAATATGATTGCTAAGTGTACTCCTTTTACTTCATTCCTTAGAAAGGTGAGTAATAGTAATACCATATGAAAATGCATAAATGATTTTTCTATAGGTTATGGATGTATATATTGTCATAAGTAATCAATAACGCTGCAAATGCATAGCAAGACTGAATATGGTAGTGGAACATTTTGATAGTAGAAACAGTTTGAATTCTTGTAAAGAAGGTATGAATTGTTTTCTCTTGGAAATATTCTGTAGTATCTAAGTGGAATAATCATATTCGATGTTTACAATATGCAGATAGTCTAATAATATGATGATTGATATTTTGATGAATATGAAACAACTTATTTATATGTGGAGTAAAGGTCTTGATTATCCCTAAGGATCCTTCCTAACTTGTGAAGTATTTTAAATATTAGATTAGAGGGGGTTTCAAGGAATAAGTTTCACCTTGTTGATTCATTAAGTCGGGTGACTAACCTACCTGTGTTTTTAGTGGGTATAAACCCATTCACCAAATTTTCAAAAGATGAGTGTCCATAAAGGAAATATATTTTTGCAATGAAAAGGAAGATGGGTTGGCTACATTATTCTTGGTGAATGAACAACTAAATAAGTGTGAATCATTGTTATATTTATGTTTTTGTCTATGCTAGAATGAAGCAAGGTGGCATAGGTAAGCACTTAAAGCATAGGGTGGTGGATGAACTGATAACCACCTATGCAAGATATATATATGCTGATTTTTTTAGGACAAGCTTAAACATTTAAGTTATAACTTAGCATGTCATGCAAACAAAGGTAATTAAAAACTCAAAAGAAAGAAAATTTCCTTCCAATTTTTCACAATTTACAATGATGATTCATAGGGATGCTACAGAGAGTATCAGAGTGAGAGTTGAAACACTTGGGCCTATTCGGGCTCAAAACACTCCTACATATTTTGTTTGAAACTAATGATTGAGTTTTTCCTTTTGATAATAGGAATCAACAAGTTTACACTGTTCTGCAATACAAGTACCTTAAGATATACCAAATGCATATATTTATTGACCTTGTAGTTGTGCAAGAGAAGGTGGAACATCTTCTAAAAATCACAATGAAGATGGCCCATCACTCTTTCCACTTCCATGTCCAGTCCAACGACGTAAGTACATAGGTATCTTGTTATTTCCCTAATTACTTTCGAAGAGGTTTATGAATGGCTAAGGTGATTGTTTGTCTCTATTTGAATTGCACAGATAAATTCTTAGCGCAGTATAGAAGTCCTCTTAGACAAACTCAGGGTCATTGAAAGTACTATAGTAGTTTCTATTATAATAGTAATGTGGGATTTGAATTGCTAGAACCTACATTCATATTTGAATTGGTCGTTAATGACATGATGTATGTTAAAAATATTCTTAGAATTCCATGTGAATTTGTGAAAGGTTACAGTGTAAAACACGGTGAATATTGTTGTAAAGAGTAGCATTGAAAGGGTTACCTAATTACCAATTGAATGTAGGACTTCTAAAAAGATAATGAGAATTGAATATTGACTATAAGTCTTCTAGACCTAATTTAGGGTTCATTATTTGTAAATTTAAGTGGCTCAAGAGAGTATATACTCCAAAATCTTAGAGGTACCATTATGTGAGGGAATACGGTTATAATTATAAATATACATACATAACTTACCTGAATTCCTTGAGGAAAGCAAGGTAGCTATTAAAATGGAACTTGGTAAGTTGATCATTTATGAGTGATTATATTACCCTTGAAAACTCTCAAAAATATTAGCCATAGACTATCACATATAGTAAAATGGTTTAAGCACAAAGGTAAGTAATGCTAAAATCGTAGCTATGCTAAAGGCATATATTATGTTGTCAAGTTTTTACAAATACAAATGGAATCAAATGAATCTTAGTGGTATTAAAAATACTAAAATTATATTAAATATGAAACACCTCTTTGCACTGGGAGTTTCATGTAAACCTGGAACAAATAAATTGCACTAAATCGTATGGATACACTAGTACATGTTAGTCGAAGGACTACAATTCCATATAGATGTTGGTAATAGAATGACTTGGTTATGGTGCATGACTTATTATAGCCAAAACAAATTTTAATGATTGAGCATTAGATCAAAAATAGGATTTGGGTCCATTAGTTTTGAACAAAACCCTTACACCTATATGTATGCACATAACTAGCATACGACTTGGGTCCTAAAGACATATGTCCTAAGGAAGAATTATGTTTGGTTATCGTGAAGTAATTAAAAAACCTAGTAAATGGTTACTTGTTACTCATAATAAAGGAATGATAAGAAAAGTGAATGCTATTCGGTTTCTAAACCTATGCGTAACAACAAATTCCCAGAAAGTGAATGTTAACTTCTTGATCAGAAGTTGCAGGTCAACTTGTGAATGTTGAATATCATTAGCATACTAAATGGATGCTAAGTAAGGGTAGGACTAGAATTTCAGAGTTATTGGAAAGAAAATTCAATTTAGTTACAATAATACCACTATTATAATGTATCCTTTTGATAAAATTATTGGTTTGCAAGAATTTGGGTTATGCAACTCTTTGTACATCTTCATTGGCATTATTGATCTCTTATACATCTTCGCAAGAATGAAAACATTCCTTACAGTATTTCTTCAAGAAAAGGGAACTAGACTACTTATGAACTTGGACTACAATTCAGCTAAGGTAAATAGCATGATGTATTGTACCTGATGTTACTGATTGTATAGAAAGAGTGCACCTATATAAAGGCCCGCATTCTGATGAACTAGAAAATTTATAAGATATGACATAAGTAGCTGATATATGGAATCATGGCTTACCTTGAATTACTAATGTTATTGGAATTTCCATGTCCCTAAGCATTGCCACGCATGAATGTGGTGTAAAGTTGGAATATTCCTTCTCTAGCAAATATAGATGACTAGGGATGTCTAAAAGAAACTAATATTGAAAATAATGAATGTTGTATAATGTTATATGCTAACATTGCAGGATATGCTAGGAACACTATCAGTCGGAGTTTCCTGTTAGAAAAATATTCGCTACCCTAAATAATGAGGTTAAGTATGGGTGATGTTTTACTTATTATATATTGTCAAATTTCAAGGTTTTATAAACCAAGGATTAACTGTGGATTATTTTGTTTATATACTGACATTTCAGGCTTCACCAAGATTATGACCATTGTTGCAATCGACATGCACTATGGCATTTAAATCTACCTGCGTATGTAAGTTGCACTCAATTGCTCTTAAATAAGTAAGGAGTAATTTTTCTAGATGAGTTACAGGGTTATATAACTCATGAATGATGATTAAAATCGATGCAACTTATTAGATTCTAATGATTAATTAATGAAATTTTGGATTATCGATAGATGCTTGACTAAACCATGTAGCCGATTCCTGAATGGGGACAATGACGGTAAAGTCATGCAAAGCACCAAGGAGTGTGCGTTATGAATAGTCAAAAGTTGAAATTTATACTAAATACGAACAAGGAAAAATTGAATGCTGCGGGAGCACAATGGTGTTAGGAAAGTGATTGTTGTGTGAGCACATTGGTGTTAGGCATATATGCTGCATGAGCACAATGGTGTTAGGAAATCAATTGCTGCATGAGCACATTGGTGTTAGGCATACAGTCTGGCAAGAATAAGACCTGGGAAAAACTAGACATCTGGAAGACAGGACGTTGTTTGATGTCACTGAGGAGAAAACTTTTAACTAATGGTTAAAAGGGAGAGTAACCTCAGAAATTGTTGTAAGACCACACCTGAATGGAAAAAAGGAACTCAAGGGAGTTTGGAAGACATAACGAACATAAAACATGTTAATGAATTTTCAATTAATTATACTGTTACATGCTTAATGTGTGATGTGGAAGAAGGATTTCCTCAGGTTGAGGATGACATAATTATCCAAAGGTTGGAGATAAAACCAACCCCCAAAAGGCTAGTAATCATGTTTTATTGATGAATAAATCACATCATGAAAATGATTAGGTATTATGACACCAATAAAAAACTAGAAAATTGTAGATTGTTACACTGCAAAATGATCGATGGATTTTGTTTAAGTAGAATTACAATTTTTGGCATGAATTACTGAATAAAATTTGGGCTAGACTCGAACCTTGTGCAGGAAGCTACAGGCCCTGAATGATAGCGAACTGTGGGAAAAGATCAAGAAATATCGAAGGAGATCAAAACATAATGGATGAATCAAGAAAACATGACTCACGAGAAGAAGAAATGGTAGAAGGACAAGAACACCGAGGACAGTGTTAATTTTAGGGGGGAAGGATGTAATGTCCCTCCTGTATACTCCTAAGCAAATTGAAATTTTGAATATTATTGTATGAGGGATTCTGGTTGAGGAGCTCAAGGACAAGGCCCCACTAGAAGAAACCTTTAAAGTTAGGTGGTTAACTTCCGAAATCATAAAACATCAAGACAGCTTGATGGCGAGCAACTGGAAAACCACTAGGTTGAAAAATGAATGGTTAGGGAGCCATAAATTTCATAAGGTTCTGAGTTTCAAGTTCTCACCGAAAATTATCCTGACTAAGATACCATGACCTAGTAACCAAAATCCTCTTATCTTTAAGCCATGATAGAGGGGGTTGTGATATGTTTTGCTTATGACGGCATAAAAATCAAGGAGTTAAAATTGAAAGGAAGAATATCACCTTCAACATACCCCCATTTAATAACTAAAAGGTGATATTTTTGTGCCCGCTATATGCCAGTTAATTAAAACTTAACATGCAGAGTGCTAAACATAAATTATCAACCTAAGGAAGTGTTTTATTTCAAAGCTGTCGTGCAAGATATATGCAAGCACAATTTCTACCTGACACTATTATCTATTGATATGCAATTGTAACTATTTGTAGACTAGATCACACCTACTTGAAAAGAAATCAAACCTAAGCCTATTCATAAAATCACACTATAAATCTAATCACACTTGAACAAAATCTATTCCTATGAAACAAGATCTAATTGCATAAATATAAAATAAATGTTGTGTTGGCCAACGATCTATCAAAGTGAATTAACAGAAGAACACTATGATAAATCAAATGAATAAAAACATGAACTGAATAATAAAACAACTATGATATATCTAATGCATGAAATCATGAATTAACAAATAACAGATCTATAAAATAAAACACCTACAATCAACACTACCAGCATCTGCTTAGGGAAGAGGGTCGTTCCTCCACTGAGCAGAGCTGGATCTCCACAATGAAATTCTACAACTCTAGGATTAAGAAATTGCCAGCATGTATTATCATAATGAAAGTATTACAATGGATTTGGATCAAATCCTACATCATAACATTGTGTTCTCTCCTATTCCTCAATCTCCCTTCTCAATGAGATTGATTACATATTTATACATAAAATTATCTCATGGAAATGAGGAACTAAACCCTCAACTTGTGATCTATAACAACTGAAACATGGCCATAACTGCTGGCAACTTTGAACCGGCCGCAACAATAAATCTGGAAAACACCCTCTCGAAGAACCACCTGCATATCGCAAACCGTGGATTTGTTTGGCGATTTCCTCATGAGTCAGGTACATGAAGATGTTACGCACAAAACCCATGTATCATATTTTTGAGATTCATTTCCATATTCCTGAAAATCAAGATGTGAATAAAGGTGTTCTTATGTGGCATGGATTTTCAGTTAAAGGTGTAACAGCTGGCTATGAGCATCTTGTATGTGACAAGTCACTCCACAAACCATCATTAATAAAATTATGCATAATAGTCTTTAATTCATCAAATATAAAGGAAAATAATCATTATTAACCACTTAAAAAATCAATGGAAGTATCATGCTATTTTACGCACACCTACATCAAATGGATGGAAAATGGAATGATAAATGGGCAATAATGGTAAGAAAATGGATGAAAGATATGTCGATAAGTGATGGAAAAATGGACAATTCCAGGACCCAACATCTGCCCCAAACTGAACTTGTTGGATGTCTTCATGCAACCCAATACCTGTGTACCATCCAACTAAGAATACTCATTCACTTGTTCCTTCATTTTACCATTCGCACAGTTGTAGCTAGAAGAAATGGAGATTTTAACAGAAATTGACAGAGTCACTTAGCGGAGGATTTAGCAGAAAATTTGGCAGATTCGTAGCTCTTTAGTAGAAATTTGGCGAAGTCACAGCTTATTTTAGCAGAGAATTTGGAGAAGGTTTTAGCGAAGATTTTGGCGGAGTTGCAGCCCAAATAGCGCTAAATTTAGCGACGAATTTGGCGGATTCGCAGCTGAATGGAACGGGAAATGGAGTCGCGGCTGAACGGAATGGAAAACGGACTCGCAGCTGAACGAAATGGGAAACGGACTGAACGGAATGGGAAACGGACTTGCAGCTAAATGGAAGGGGAAACAGACTCACAACTAAATGGAACAGGAAATGGATTCGCAGCTGAATGGAACGGGAAAATGGCAATATTTTACGATGTTGCAGCCTTTTGAATGGAAAAATTATAAAGAAATTTTCTCCCAAATAACAAACTGGGTTTGGATGAAATTTTGCAAGCAAGTAAATACCATTCTAATGCAAATTAGACAAACCCAGATCATGGATTTCGAGAAAAATGCAAATTGGCTATAGGTGATTATGGTCATTTTCTTGAAAACCGTACATTGGATTGAGCTGAAACTTTCCACATTTGTTCATGTTGGTATTATGCACTTCCTATCAAAAACTCATGATAATCTGACTTACCAACTGAAAGATATTCCCATTTCAATTTCTGCACTTTTGTAGATGAACATGAATAAAAATGTGTTGCAATTGAACTTCCTAAACCAATATTTCAAAAAATACAAACTGGGTTGGAATGAAATTTTGCAAGAAAGTAACTAACATTATAATGCGTCTCCACACCAAAAATTGTACAAACTCACATCAGGGATTTTGAGAAAAATGTGAATTTTCTGTAGGTGATGATGGTCATTTTCTTGAAAACCATGCCCTGGATTGAGATGAAACTTGCCACGGTTGTTCTTCATGATGCTATGCATTTCCTATCCAAATTTTAGGAAAAAAAAACTCACGGTTTGCAATATATACTTAAATCAAATTCTCCATTTTTGTGAGCTATGAATGAATAAAAATCAGTATGCACAAAGAATGTCAAAAACCACTCCCCCAAACTGAATGTGTCGCATGCCCTCATTCAAAAGAAGAGTTGTCATCTTAGATGTAAATAGCCATATCCCCCAAACTGAGGATATACATCATGTACTCATGCTTTTATGAGACTCTCCAAGGTAGAAAAAAAGTTTTGATCTGCACATCAATCTTCCATACTATTATAAAATTTATTTACTAATAAAAATGGCTATTTTTCAATTGTTGTGTATGTTAGGACTACTTCAAAGTAATTCAAGAGATCCTCTCAATCGTTTCCATGCTCATAAAAATATTAATGACAACATATAACACCAAAAAGGCAATTGCAGCAAGCATAAAGCCCATATCCAACTAAGAATGAGAATCTCAAAGCATCAAGCCATTTCAAAAAAAAATTGGTAGCCACCATATTCAACAAATCTCTGTATCAATTAACAAAACCTATGAATGTATGTATCTCACTTTTTGAAAACAGAGCATGGATTTGGAAATGACTATGTATTGTTGCTCCAAAAACTTAGATTACTTAAAACATAATCATTGAAATATGTATTCTACTATTACCTTCATTTTTGCCTTGGATATACCTTCACCTTCTGAGATGCAGCAATGAAATGAGCTAGAAATAGATGGATGGTCATGAAACCGTGGGCTGAGCATGGTCTAACACTAACAATTGATGCTTTTGTTGTGTGGATAGAATACCCTATAATCATGAAATCTCATGTCCCCAAAGAAACTTGGTCTGCTGCCATGTAAATATAAGCATGTTTTCCCAAAGGCTAGTTTGTTTTTCATTATTATGGGAATATTTTCATAGTGACAACAACATCTCTCTTCCATTATGAATCACAATATCAAATATGCAAGAACCATGATAACAATTGTAAGCCAATGTGGGCATTACTGAACAATGAAACTCATACCTTTGAATGTATTCTCTATTATATGGCAGCATAGAATTCTACCACTGTAAGTTCTCGTGAAGCAACAACAATGCCTTTTGTTCCTACAGCTGGTTCTTGTGTGACAACAATAGATCATTTTTTAATGGTTTTCTAGGCTTCTTGAGATAATTATTGAATTCAAAAAAACTCCCCAATCATTTTTGCTTGTACTTCAAGAAAACATTTTTAATGGGAAAACAATCTGCAAACCTTGAATCTGGACATGAACTTGCTGCAAATTATTATAGGACTACCTTTTAAATTGAATGCAAAGCATGCCCTCATGCATCATTTCCTCAATTTGCAGCCATAGAGGATTTGTAGTTCCCACATGCATAAAAAAAATCCCAAATCTGGAAAGAACAACCTTCAAGCAACTAATTTATTTCTTCTCATTGTTGGTTTTTATGTGGCAGTAGCAATGATTATTTTCTTACTGTTGGTTCTTGTGTGGTAGCAGCAAAACTTCGTATTGTTGGTTTTTGTATGACAACAATAAGGTATCCTTTGATCATGCTTGGTCAGTTGGGTTGGTGAGATGCTGGGTTGGAATTTGAAGTGGATGTGCATGAATGATGCAGTGTTAGAATTGAGTGGGAAATGATGGGAATGGATGGACATAAAATGCTATATGGAAAATGGAAATGGTTAATGCTTAGTGGTTCTTCATGAAATTTCTCTAAATCTTTAATAAATCAAAAACTCATGCCATTTTACCTCAAGTTTTACCTCCATGGAAGCCTTGGTTGACATGAATGAACTGGTGTATGTTGGATCTATGTAGACCGATCTGATGCTGAGACATATGTATATGAGAGCTGAAACTAGATGAGACTGAATTTGATCCATGATGTTGTGCCAGTTGCATGTAAGACTAACTGCTGAGACAATTGATGAGGATAAATTCTACCATAGAATAAAAAAACTCATTCTCTTATTCTGAAAACCAACTTTTGAAATGAAAATGGAAAGGAATTGCAAAAATACTGAAAAAATGATGCTGCAAGTCATTATTGAAACCATTAGATCACATAATATTCAGCTGCTACAAAACCGAGGTACAATTCTGACCATGCGAATGAATGTGCTGAAGTCGAGCATGGAAAGAAATCATTGGATTACCATCCATTAATGTATGCTGTTAACCAATGTGAAGAAACTCACATTTGATGATAGTGAGCTCTAAAGTACCATAGTGCATCTTGAAAGGTACAAATGGATGTGCTGGAGTCGAGTCACCTACAAGATTTGTCAATCAAGAGGCATTGATGAATCCCCATGATTAACAACAAGGGAATTTGCCATTGATTCATGCAGATACCAGGGCACTATAAAAACTCTAATCTAGATCCCAGATGATGTGTCGGAGTTGATGGGACAAGACCATTGGAAGGTGGACCTTAATGAGTTCCACATCATCCAATACGAGTACAAAATAAATGATTATGAAGAATCATAGTGAAAAATAGAACCAACATGAAACTCAGATGTGGAAAGTATATGTGAAGTCATGATGTAGTAGTGATGGGAAATAAAATGGTTATGGTGACTACATAAGTAGTGGAAAATGAGACTTCGATATGAATGGATTTTTAGGGTTTCGAAATGAGGAGGGTGAATGAATCTACCATAGGGCAATTGGCTTATTGAGGGGTTTTTTCGACAACAATTGATATGACATGTGTCTAAAAATGATTCTTGAGATGTAGCAATGGGACTTGACTTATTGAACATTGGTATGATTAGCACATCAATCTATCCATTTTTTTATGTGCTCAATCCATTTGCAAATTTATAAAAAGTCTTCAAGAGTCACTCGTGCATGCATTGACCTTCTTTTTCTAAGGACCTGCAAAAACATAGCACTTGCCTGCAATAAAACATGAGATGATGGAAGAAGAGAGATGATTGGTATCTATTCACCCAAAACTTATGAAAAAAAAACAAGAAATTACTTATAAAAAAAATACAAAGAAAAATGAACAAAGCAAAATCCATTTTATACCTGCACGGGAGCAATGTCTATCTAGACTCACCAACGATATTCTGATCATAGCTTCTTCGTTACTTGTCCAATTTGAGTGATTCAAAATCCAAATGAAATTAAATTCATAGTTATATTTCCATTAGAATTTTTTTTTTTAAATTCTATGTAATGATGTTCCAAATCACCCAGTAACAGCCTACATGACAAGGTGTTTTTTCCAATTCTCGACTAGACCAACAGTCACGGTTTTAGGATTAACGTTTTCGTTTGATAACGGATTGATGTGATTCCAATTGGAAATGAAAGTAGATTCATGTAGGTATATTCATTATAAACAGGGTTTGAATCCAACAAGAATTAATGGGTCGAATAAGCCAATAAACACTCTAGAAAAATAGAGTTTTAGGAATGCATATTTGTGATAGGCAGTCGGTATTTTGGTCATAAAATTTACATACGATATCAGAATGGAGTGATTCAAATTGATTTGTAAACAAAATTAATAGTTAAATATACCAATGAAACATGTTTTCAAGATATGTCCAATAAGGTATCCAAAAATCGACTGTCCCAACTCTGTTCCTAAGCTTCCTGCTCGACACCCTGTTAGTATTTTGGCCATACAATTTTCGTTTGACACCCAATCATAAAAATCCAAATTGTTTTGGAAACTAGATTCAAATGGATACTTGGGATGTAAACAGGTTGTAAAAATAATTCCACTTGGTCTCCCAAAAATGGATTGTCCCAACTGTGTTCTAGTAAAATTTTCAAGCCAAAATGTCACCAAAATTTTAATAAATGAAATTTGACCCCAAAAAGTGATCAGAATAGGTGTGAATGTTTTTAATGATGTAAATTTAAATATAACACACATCTATACCAAAAAATTTTAGCATTGAGCACCTATATTGGCTTACACGGTCTGTTGCAGCCGTAGCTGCAACTCTTAAAAAAAATGACATAATGTTGAAATAAAGCATGTGTATTTTTATGGATAATAAAAACTAAATACATATCATGATGTGAAACACACACATATCTCAAACTCATAAATTTTTACCTATAGCACAGTCACAACTTTGTGTTGCAGCTCACTGTCACGGCTAGTGTTGCAGCTCACTATCGCAGCTGAGAGTAATCACAGCTGAGATTAATTAGTCACAGTTGGGTGTTGCAGCTAACAAATTCATGCCAAATTTCAATCTTGAAGGGTTCCATAATGATTGAATCATTTTTCTGTGGATCCTTCATTCGCCTTCCCTAATTACTGTAATTTTGTTTTCATGATATTTTTATTTTTATTTGTAACAAATAGAAACAAATTGAAATTGGGAAATTGATGACAAAAAAAATGACTTAGACATTTTGTTCAAATAGTCAATAATTCCAAAGCATTCATGAAAACATCTCATAGCCATTCCTTTTCTTTCTACTTTTTGATCTTCCATATCGCAACAAGGCGCAAGAAGAGAACATACTTATTCAAAAATAAAATTAAAAATTAAAAAAACAAAAGCATGGTTTTATTATGTTATTCTACCCTACCTTATTCTAGTTGGAAAAAAAAAACGTTCAAATGTATGCATATTTCCAATGGAGCCATTTTCGAAGAAGTGACTCAAGTATGCTCATACTCCCAACAGAAAAATATAACTTTATGAATACTAGGATATGAGAGATCAACTTCCCTTGAAACAATGGTGCCAAGAATTGGTGAAGCATGGAATGATGCTGCAGATCGATGACAGATTGAAACCAAGCTTCAATATAGTCTTTGTTCCCTTGATTGCTCATGGATGTTACACCATGGAGATCCTTATTAAACTGATCTTCCTCAATGCATAAGAGTTTCGGATCTAATGATGTGGATAATGCTTTTGGTTCCAATGGTTGTTCTCCATCAAATATTACGTGTGTCTTGTTGATCTTGTTTGCTTGCTTATGAGGACTAGAAGAAACTCCATCTGCAAAACATGGATTTAAAACATGTTCAAGCCTCGTATGTATTTTCTACAACAATGCATAGCCTTTTTGTAGTGGTGTAGGTGAGATAGAACAAGAGGGAAATATAGGAATATTTTTCAGTTTAGCACTGTAAGCATACTGTACTGCTTTATTATGGTTAGGGTGGAGGGTGGATTGGATAGGAAATTGTGTTGGGTACCAAGGAGTTTGATGAGAAGATAGATGTGGTTGATGTAGATGATTGATTTGTGAGGTTGATATTGAAGGACCAAGTTGTGTTGCAGCACGAGGGAGAGTGGCCATATGATCATAAGATAAGCCATTCCAACCTTGTGGGTAAGGTAGGTAAGAGTTAAATTGAGGTTGCAACAGCTGCCATGGTGGAAGAGTATTCAATGATCGAGTATGAGAGTAAGGAAATGGAGAGATAGAATTTTGAACCATACATGTAGGCCATGGTTGACATGAATGTTGCAACGAGTTGGCTGCAACTCCCAGATCTGTATGATATGTTTCTTTCATCCTTGGTAAGGAGGGACAATGATCTGTGGAGAGATTCAAGTCACATATACCACAATTTTCAAGACTGTCCAAAGGAAAATCCCTTGCTTCTCTTATTTCTTCCTACTTTTCCTTATCCTGCAAAACACTCGATTGTGAATCAGCTTTAGAAATTTCAAATAAATTGCTGACTTCAGCTCGTAAAACTCATGTTTTTGCAGCAGATTTCAAAAATAAAGATAAAAGTTACTTATAATTCTTACCAGTCTTGAATTTTTCTCTTAAATACCTTCTACATAACTCACAAATATCATCACATGCTAATTGAAATACATTACCTGTTCCCATCAGATTCAATATTTCTAAACATTCAGTTTGGATTCCCATGAGTAGATGTGTTTTTAAGATTTCCTTACCTAGTTTCCTCTGTTTGGATCTTTGGAGGTTATATTGAAATCGTTCTATGTATTCCTCTAGACTCTCTTCTTCTCCTTGTGTCATTTCGAAAATGTCTTCATTGACCCTGCAATAATCTTGGTACCTTTTCAAGAATACATGTTTCATGTCTTCCCAAGTTTGTATACAATTCCCACCGAGGCTCATGAACCATTGGAGCATTGTTCCTTTGAGAGTAAGGGGAAACACATTCAACTTTTGATCATTAGCACAATAACCATATCCTCTACAAAGTACTTCAAATTGAAATAAAAATACATCAGGGTCTTTGTTTTCCAAACCGTGAAAATTTGGTAGAACATGTGGGGGAATTCTTTTCATTGGTGCCACTCTTCTCGAAACTCTGATGGGAAATTCGAAGGTAACAACTTCTGCATCTTTCTTACTTGCCATCTCTTCATTAGATTCTTTATGTGCTATCTTAAGGCTCCTCCTTCGAATGTTCCTGTCAACTTGTTAGTAGAATGGGTGGTGCTTACAACACCACTAAGGGGAATGATAAGATTTATGCTCCAAAGATTGAAATTGAAATAAAACTGAATGTAAAAATAGAAAATCCACACTCAAAATAAATTCAATAAACTGAAATGTAATCATGCAACCTACATGCCCTACTTTAAAAATGCATCTACAAAACAATGTTAGATGTACTTTTGCACAATTAATAACTTCCCCGGCAACGGCGCCAAAATGTTGTGCCCACTATATGCTAGTTAGTTAAAACTTAACATGCAGAGTGATAAACATAAATTATCAACCCGAGGAAGTATTTTATTTCAAAGCTATCATGCAAGATATATGCAAGCACAATTTCCACCTGACACTGTTATCTATTAATATGCAATTGTAACTGTTTGTAGACTAGATCACACCTGCTTGAAAATAAATCAAACCTAAGCCTATTCATAAAATCACATTGTAAATCTAATCACACTTGAACAAAATCTATTCCTATGAAACAAGATCTAATTGCATAAATATAAAAGAAGTGTTGTGTTGGCCAACGATCTATCAAAATGAATTAACAGAAGAACACTATGATAAATCAAATGAATAAAAACATGAACTGGATAATAAAACAACTATGATAAGTCTAATGCATGAAATCATGAATTAACAAATAACAGATCTATAAAATAAAACACCTACAATCAACACTACCAACATCTGCTCAAAGAAGTGGGCCCTTCCTCCACTGAGTAGAGCTGGATCTCCACATTGAAAGTCTACAACTCCAAGATTAATAAATTTCTAGCATGTATTATCATAATGAAAGTATTACAATGGACCTGGATCAAATCCTACATCATAACATTGTGTTCTCTCATATTCCTCAATCTCCCTTCTCAATGAGATTGATTACATATTTATACATAAAATTATATCATGGAAATGAGGAACTAAAACCCCAACTTGTGATCTGTAATAGCTGAAACACAGGCGTAACTATTGGCAACTTTGGAACTGGCCGCAACAGCAAATATGGAAAATATCCTCTTGAATAACCACGTACATATTGCAAACCATGGCTTTGTTTGGAAATTTCTACATGATTCAGGTAAATGACGATGTTACGCACAAAACCCATGTCTTGGATTTTTGAGATTCATTTCCATATGCCCGCAAATCAAGACACAAATCAAGGTGTTCTTATGTGGCATGCATTTTCGGTTAAGGCTGTAACAGCTGGCTATGAGCATCCTGTATGTGACAAATCACTCCACAAACCATCATTAGTAAAATTATACATAATAGTCTTTAATTCATCAAATATAAAGGAAAATAATCATTATTAACCACTTAAAACATCAATAGAAGTAGCATGTTGTTTTACACACAGCTACAACAAATGGATGGAAAATGGAATGATAAATGGGCAATAATGGTAAGAAAATGGATGAAATATATGTCGATAATGTTAGAATAATCAACCCATAGTTAGCTACCTTAGACATTAATTAATCCATTTTTGTCTTATTTGCCTAGTTTCCATGTTCCAACTTATGCAAGTTGTCATCTACACATCCATAGTGGTCAAACTTGCTAATTTTGATTCATGGAGTGCTTGGGAAACCTCCTAGAATCAAATCTACTTTATTCCTAGCCTCCTAAGCGCCCTTCTACTTTTTTTGCTTTATTGCATGCTTTTTCAGTGCTTTAAGGCAATTGGGAAAGTTTGACTAGGTGAGGTTAACTAGTTTTTTGTCCTCCACATCCTCCACTCTTTTCTCCTATGAAAATCATGTATGAGGTATCCTTCCATTGAATTTTAGCTTTCCTAATTGATTTTGCCAATTTGTGAGCTCCTTGATTGTTTTGGAAACTGCTTTATGCACCTATGGGGGATTTGCTTAGATTTAGTAAGCCTGCTTTTGACTAGATTCGAATTGCCTCTTCATGCATTTGAATCCTTCATCTAACTATTTATTATGGCAGCCTATGACTTCATAGGGTTGGCTATTGTACACTTATTCAATACAGTTTAGTGTTCAGCTCCATATTCAGTCTCTTTTATGAGTGATTTTGCATGTACAATTGATAATTGTTGTGAGTGTAATTGTTCTATCACTGGGTTCAATTTCCACATGGTATCAGATCCTTTGTAGATCGATTTCTCTCCTTCCAATTTGTTCTGCAGGTTTGACATCAGTGACTGGGAGCCTTTTACTGACAGCCATGACAATTTCTGAGCTATGGATCAATCTCAGAAGATCATCTTAACTCCATTTAACTTCTTTGAATGGAAAGCAGATATGGAGATACTGTTGAGAGTGAAAGGCCTCTACAGAGTGACTATGGAAACATAAGCAGAGCCCAATGCAGCTACAGAGAAGATAAAATGGCACAACAGGAGGGATGAGGCCTATGGTCTCTTGTGTCTGAGCATATCCAGAGACCTCATTTTCCATCTTGATGGATTGACGTCACCAAATGAAGTATGGGAGAAGCTTGTTGATATTTTTGGAAAGACATATGAGATGAGGGGACATCAAATCGAAAATGAACTGATCTCCCTGAGTCCAAATAGCTTTGAATCCCTGCAACTCTATTTCTCCAAGTTCAAAGCACTTGTTTTGCAGCTAAAACAATGTGGGATCGAAAAGAAGGATGATCAGCTGGTCTTGGACATACTCTCGAAGCTTGGCCCTAACTATTCAGTCTTTGTTTCGACCTTCTATGCCACAAAGTTGACAGCTCAAACCTGGAAGATGCCTAGCTTTGCAAATTTCATGGAATCTCTCACACAAGAACAAGATAAGCTGGTGATGTTGGGCACCATCAAACCATCCAAATACCAAGCTTTGGTTGCTGGAGATTTGAGGGTGGATTCAAAAAGCAAAAAGAAAGCTAAAAAGCCACCTGAGCAAAAGAGAGACAAGAACAAGTCTCTGGAGGAGCCTCAAGGTTCCAAGAAGAACTACCATAAGAAGAAGAACAAAGGAGAAATGAGCAAGTGTGCATACTGTAGTAAGGGAAATCATTCTGAGAGCTCCTGCATGAAGAAGCAAATAGACATGCTGACCCAACTCCTGGAGAAGAATGGCATCTCCCTTCCAGACAGCTCAAAGAAGAGGGAAGGAGGATCAAGTTCAGATGACAGAGAGAGAGTTCATGCATTGGTTGCTAGCACATCAAGCTCACCTAGTTTCATCATTCATTTTGGAGCTTCAAGACATATGGTTTCGGCCAAGGAGGAATTCACCTCACTTGACATGTCGAAAGGTCCACCAATAGTACTGGGAGATGACTCTCTCACTGAAATTTTGGGCAAAGGGAGGATTGATCTTGATCATGGTTAGTTTAGGAATGTGTTGTATGTTCCAAGTCTTGCCTCTAACCTCTTATCAGTGTATCAGATGACCCACATAGGGTCTCCAAAGAAGGTCATATTCTCCCCTGATGAAGTTGAGATCACAGAGATCTCAAGTGGTAAAGTCATTGCAAAAGGAGTTGCAAATCATACTTCGAAGGTATACATGTTCTCACACTTCCTACCCTACTCAAACCCCTCTGATCTTCTGATTCATACTAATGAGGCAAGCAATATTTGGCATGAAATATTTGGCCACCTAAATTACAAGTATCTTTTTTATCTTAGTGAAAAAGAGATGGTCATAGGGTTACCCATGATAAAAATTTCCAAAGGAGTCTACCAAGGTTGCATCCTAGGAAAACGCCCAGAGCATAAATTTGAGAGAACTACTCATGAGAGAACCTCTGCACCCCTTGAGTTGATCCACAATGATGTTGCTGGCCCATTCCCTCATATTTCCATGAGTCAGGACAAATATGGATTGACTTTCATAGATGACTTTTCCAGGTATTGCTGGGTTTACTTCTTGAAACACAAGTCTGAAGTTTTTGGCCTCTTCAAAGTCTTTAAGGCTTTGGTTGAAAACCAGTCTGGGAGGAAACTCAAGGTCCTCAGATCTAAAAATGGTGGTGTATGTCAAGTCTGAGTTTATTCAATATTGTGCAGATGCAAGTATTCAGATGCATCATTCTATCCCTTACACACCACAACAGAATGGTGTTGCAGAGAGGAAGAACAGATCATTGAAAGAGATGGCAACCTGCATGATGGAGGCTAAGACTTTGCCACCAAAGTACTGGGCCGAAGCTATAAATTGTGGAACCTATATCCAGAATAGGGTGCCTCATAAATAGCTTGATGGTATGACTCCTTTAGAAGCATGGAGTTGGCATAAGCCAGATGTGACCCATTTCAGGATTTTTGGCTCAAGGGCTTGGGCTAGAATTCCAACAAAAAAGAGAAAGGCTTTGCAGCCCCAAAGACAAGAGTGTATATTTGTTGGGTACTATCAAGATTCAAAAGGGTACAAGCTGATAAATTTTATCACAAACAAATCCTTCATTGAAAGGTGTGTTCAGTTTCAAAAAGAACCCCTAGCAACAGTGGAAGTTGGAGAAGTCTCTTCACCACCAGAACCTTTGAATGTAAGTGAAGAGATAGTTGAACATGCTGATTCTGATATGTCTGATAGTGATGAATTTATTGTAGATCCTAACTGAACTACAAGGCCAAAATGGGCAGCCAAGACCATTCATGCAGCAGGAGAGCTAGCTGGAAATCCTAATGACCCTAGGAGGACTAGATCTCAATTTCAGAGTGCTCTGTGCATGAAGGATCCTATGTTTGCTGAGAAATGATATATGATGGTGGAATCAGATCCTTAGACATATGAAGATGTAGCAGGAGATCCAATATGGCAAGCATCCATGAAGGAAGAGTTCAACTCACTCCAAAAGAGCAACACTTGGGAGCTGGTTGATCTTCCCCCAGGGAGGAAGCTAGTTCAGTGTAAGTGGGTGTACAAGACCAAATTTGCTGCTGATGGTTCACCTCTGAAGTACAAGGCCATATTGGTAGGCAAGGTTTACTCACAGGTTCATGGCACAGATTACAATGATACCTTTGCATCAGTGGCAAAGATGGACTCCATCAGGCTAGCCTTAGCCATTACAGCTTCAAAGCAATGGGAGGTACATCTCATGGATGTAAAGTGTGCCTTCCTGAATGGAGATATCACTGAAGAGATATACATGCAGTAGCATCAAGGATTTGCTACTAACCCATCTCTTGTGTGCAGGCTAAGGAAGTCATTGTATGGGCTAAAGCAACCCCCCAGGGCTTGGTATGCCAAGATTGATAGCTTTCTCCTATCACTAAATTTTGTTCGATGCAAATCAGATCCAAATGTCTATTTGAAGTTGATTAATGGTTCATTAATGATCATTGTGTTATATGTTGATGACCTTCTCATTACAGGAAGCTCAAAGGATGAAATTGCTTCCTTGAAGGGTGCAATGAACCAAGCCTTCTCCATGACAGATTTGGGGCTCTTAAGCCAATTCTTGGGGCTTGATATTGCTCAAACCAAAGCTGGAATCAAGGTGCACCAGTCCAAGTATGCCTTGGATTTGCTGAACAAATTCATAATGAAGGATTGTAAGCCAAGCAAGACTCCCTTCCTTTCAAGAGTGAAGCTTGAAGAAGCTGATTCTTCACCTATGGTAAACAATACACTGTATAGGAAATTGATTGGATGTTTGTTGTATCTTACACATAATAGACCTGATATTTATTATGCATTAATGGTGGCTTCTAGATACATGGATCAGCCTCATGAGATCCATTGTAAAGCAGCCAGAAGGATCCTTAACTTTGTTCAGGGAACAAGGACACATGGGATCTTCTATAGAGCAAAATCTGATCTTGATTTGATTGGGTTTACTGACAGTGATTGGGTAGGTGATAGCACATATATAAATTCCACATCAGGATATGTGTTCATTCTTGCAGAAGGGCCAATCAGCTGTTCAAGCAAGAAACAGAGTGCCATTGCACTCTCATCTACAGAAGCAGAGTACAAAGGAGTTGTAAATGCAGCAACTCAATGTTTATGGTTGCAGGGGTTACTTGGAGAGTGTGGCTTCGAATAAGAATACTCAACTACTATCTACTATGATAATTAGAGTACCGTTTGAATCTAAAATGATCCAGTTCAGAAGCAGAGAACCAAACACATTGAGATCCATATGCACTACATCAGAGAGCTTGTGCATGATGGCACCATTCACCTACTCTTCTGTTCATCTTCAGAACAAGTAGCTGATATCTTCACCAAAGCTTTTTGTGAGAAGACATTCAGCAATCTCAAATCACTGCTGGGGATTGTTGATCATGCTGTGAAGCATGAGTGATGACAAGATTTCCAAATTATGTTTTACAGTCCATGTTTAAGGGAGGATTTTCCCACTGGGTTTTTGCCTCTTTCCTTGGTTAAATGGGCATGCAGTATGTAAAGGGCGACTAATCCTTTTTGCTAGGCCCTATAATTTTCTGATATATTACTCATAATTCAGGATTAACGGGGGGTGTTATAATAATCAACCCATAGTTAGCTACCTTAGACATTAATTAATCCATTTTTGTCTTATTTGCCTAGTTTCCATGTTCCACCTTATGCAAGTTGTCATCTACACATCCATAGTGGTCAAAATTGCTAATTTTGACTCATGGAGCGCTTGGGAAACCTCCTAGAATCAAATCTGCTTTATTCCTGGCCTCCTAAGCACCCTTTTGCTTTTTCTACTTTATTGCCTGCTTTTTCAGTGCTTTAAGGCAATTGGGAAAGTTTGACTAGGTGAGGTTAACTAGTTTTTTGTCCTCCACATCCTCCACTCTTTTCTCCTATGAAAAGCATGCCTTAGTTTTCCTTCCATTACCTTTTAGCTTTCCTAATTGATTTTTCCAATTCGTGAGCTCCTTGACAGTTTTGGAAACTGCTTTATGCACCTATGGGGGATTTGCTTAGATTTAGTAAGCCTACTTTTGACTAGATTCGAATTGCCTCTTCATGCATTCTAATCCTTCATGTAACTATTTATTGTGGCAGCCTATGACTTCACAGGGTTGGCTATTGTACACTTAATCAATACAATTTAGTGTTCAACTCCATATTCAGTCTCTTTTGTGAGTGATTTTGCATGTACAATTGATAATTGTTGTGAGTGTAATTGTTCTATCACTGGGTTCAATTTCCACAGATAAGTGATCAAAAAATGGACAATTCCAGGGCCCAATAGATATACCATATATAGAGGCTAATACTTAACATATATTTTATTAATATGTGGAGTTAATTATATGTGTGTGTGTGTGTGTGTGTGTGTGTGTGTGTGTGTGTGTGTGTATTAAATGATTATAGGGAGCCCACATTGGTGGGAATGATGAGGAAAATATAATTTGATTATATTATCTTTTAATAAAACCATTATTTGATTAAGGATAAAAGAATTTTTAGGGTGGATGCATGCCTCCAGGTTGTAATGGATGGCGAAATTAAGGGAAAAACTTGCCTCAACAAAATTAAAGGCATATTTTCAAGCCTTAATTTGTGGGAACATCGAAAACAGCAAAATGAGTGTCATTTCAGGCCTTAATTTGTGGGAATGTTGCAAACAGCAAATGAGTGGTAAAATTACTGCCTTGAGTTGTCGGAATCATGGAACAGGTTAAGGAAAGGACCATTCCCTTTTCAGGTTATTTAATAGGTTGTGAAGGGCATATGAGCAGCACTCTCTTTGGGATAGGGGACAAGTTTCGAAAATCCTTTTGGAGGTCAAAAGGAAATAATTTTCCTATTTTTCTAGGAGAAGTTGAGACATAAATTTTGGCTCAGGCAACTCTTACCCGATGCGAGATGCACAACAACTCTTGTAGGTGACTCTCGGTTGGTATGCATTGGAGCTGGAGAATCTAGAGAATGGATTTGACCTAATTTGCCTCTACTTATGATCTAAGGAATTCATTTTCCATTTTCCCAAATCCCCAACATTACCTTACTTCAGTACCAAGAAAAACGACTACCCATAATAGTTTTATGGGCTCGAAAGAAGCGAGATATTCAATGAGTTTTGAATCCCATCGAGCAGAAAAACCATAAACTTTCTCAGACCAAACTCAAGTCTATAAAATCATAACTTCAATATGTTGTTTTATCTTCTGCATCCAGTGAGAGTAGTAATACCAGTAGAAGTATTGTATATTTTCCTCAGAATGTGTATCTCCGAGATCTCAGACACGATGCCTTCAAAGCCTCGGCATCGTCTAGGTCATCCGAGAGCAGTTTGGTGTCCAAGCAGCGAATGAATTACCAGGTAAGTTTGTTGTCCTCTGTGGGTGTATGTGTGATGCATTCTTAATAGTAAGTTTACTAAAATATCAAAGTGGCATATTCGTCGAAGAGGATTTGGTTCCACGTTAATATGACTAGCCTAATGTTTTGGGTGTCTTTATTTTATACATTTTGTGTTTCCTTTATCTCTTTGTGCATGTCCAGTGCTTTTATTTCTCGCACATTCATAGATTGTATTGTGTGGTATAATAGCTATATGGCCTGATGCTGATGTTAGCTTTATGTGTTGCACACTACTTAACAATGGGTTCTGTAATAGGTCTGTTTGTGTTGCAACGCAATGCCAATTTGTATTTTGTGACGTTAGGTTAACTCCTAAGGATTAAATAATCTTGCGAATGATTATTGAATGTAGACATTGAACATCTTGATACAGAACATTCTGTATGGTAAGTTGGTTTGGGTGTTTAGTGATTATGTCACTACGAGAATCATTGAATGATCTACCATGGCACTCCATTCAAGTGTGAGCCATATAAGAAGGTTATTTGCAATACTTTATAAGTGAAGGAAACTAGAGGCCATGGAGATATAGCGCTCTTCTATTTTGTTATTCCTTGACCCATGTCACTGAATCCCCATTTCACCCTGTTAGTTTTGTGTTCTGGGATCCCCTTTATTTTAGGACTTCTCTCCCTTTATCTATGTGGAAGTTGGCAGTGCTTACAGTGCTGTAGGAATTGTTGAAAGGTTGGTAGTTTTCCACCCATGTTTACAATAAAGGGTTCACTTTCTTTTTTTCACTTTACAGTTATTTGGAAAATGATCTTAACATTCAGTTCTTACAACATTCATGCATGATTTTGCTTCAACCTTGTTATTGCTTAATTTTGGTGCCTTAGATCTGGTCGTAAGTTAGGGATCTCAGTGGCTATGAAGAGATCAAAGACTCTGCTTTACCTCATGTTCACTGGTGAACGATGGGTAAGGATTCTAAATGTTAAATTGCATTCATATATTTGAGTAAGGATGGTTAAGAACCTAATAACCAACCAAGTTATTGTAAATCTTGAAGAGTGTCTTAGTACTTAGTTTAGGATACTGGAGAGAACTTGTTACGACTTATACCACATCCTAGCATTTGAATAGTTTAGAAATACTCTGTGAGAGAGTCTATGAGGATAACAAAAGTAAAATGTGGCAACATGATGTTGCATATTGTAACCTTTTATGAAATAAATGTCACAGGATCTGACCCTTTTGTGGACGTAGCCCAAGGATTGGGTGAACCACGTACATTGTTGTCTTTCTTGTTTTGTGTTCCATGTTTTCATTTCTATGTATCGCATTGTGTGTATTAAGATGCTGTCATTAATTGAGTTAATACTGCATGGAGAATGATCAGGGAAAGCAATCATAATGTTTATTCCACACACTAAGTTGTTAAAGCACTATAGAAGTGAATGTTTAAACAATAGTATAGTTTTAAGATATTGTATCAACATGATTGGTGTACTATTGGATTTGAAATGGTGAATGGATGACATTAAAACAAATGAAGGTGCACCCCTCATGCTCCATCTAATTAAGAAATAAAAATTGGATAGTCCCTTAAGTTTATGGGATTACAGTGAAAGACTATGCCATGTAAATTTGGAATCTACGGAAATCTGATTGCTAAGTGTACTCCTTTTACTTCATTCCTTAGAAAAGTGAGTAATAGTAATACCAGATGAAAATGCATAAATGATTTTTCTATAGATTATGGATGTATATATTGTCATAAGTAATCAATAACGTTGCAAATGCATAGCAAGACTGAATATGGTAGTGGAACGTTTTGATAGTAGAAATAGTTTGAATTCTTGTAAAGAAGGTATGAATTGTTTTCTCTTGGAAACATTCTATAGTATCTAAGTGGAATAATCATATTCGATGTTTATAATATGCATATAGCCTAACAATATGATGATTGATATTTTGATGAATATGAAACAACTTATTTATATTTGGAGTAAAGATATTAATTATCCCTAAGGTTCCTTCGTAACTTATGAAGTATTTTAAATATTAGATTAGAGGGGGTTGCAAGGAATAAGTTTCACCTTGTTGATTCATTAAGTCGGGTGACTAAGCTACCTATTTTTTTAGTGGGTATAAGCCCCTTCACCAAATTTTAAAAAGATGAGTGTCCAAAAAGGAAATCGATTTTTGCAATGAAAAGGAAGATGGGTTGGCTACATTATTCTGGGTGAATGAACAACTAAATAAGTGTGAATCATTGTTATATTTATGCTTTTGTCTATGACGAAATGAAGCAAGGTGGCTTAGGTAAGCACTTAAAGCATAGGGTGGTGGATGAACTTATAACCACCTATGCAAGATATATATATATATATATATATATATATATATATATATATATGTTGATTTTTTTAGGAAAAGATTAAACATTTAAGTCATAACCTAGCATGTCATGCAAACAAAGCTAATTAAAAACTCAAAAGAAAGAAAAATTCCTTCCAATTTTTCACAATTTACGATGATGATTCATAGGGATGCTACACCTCTCTACTTATGTAGGTGTCCAATTCATTTCTTCAGAGTGATCATATACTTATAGGCTTGGAAGTTGTCAACTTCACCAAGCTTTTCATCAAGCTGATGTGATATATCAAATTGAAATGAGAACCTCAAATGAAAATAACAAAAGATTAGATCTTACCAATTTGAGGTGCTCGTCTTGGTTCCAGAGCTGGATGATCTAGGGTTTGTCAAAGAAACCAAAATTTTCAAAACATGGAATATTTCATATATTCTTGGATATAAATATATATCTCTTCAAGGTTATCTGTCCAATGTACTACTTTTCTGAAAATAGTGGAGGGAAGCTCCCGGAACAGGAAGCCCTAGTTTTCCAATTTCTTCTGCAGAAATGCCCAATACTATTTCTGCGATATATATGAAATTAATCCTCCATTGTGTCTAAATTTTTTCATAGAGGTATGTTATCCTAACCCTTTTCCAACACCATATATTTCATTAGAATTGGTTTCACCAATTGGGACTTGTGATCATTTTCCCAAGGTGACCTGTTTCAGGACAGTTCAACATAGCGAAGTTGCACGGACTTCCGCATGTCACGGTTTCATCTTCTGGGTCTAAAAATCAGACCACATAAATTAAAGTCCATTTTATTTTTGGAAAATCTTCCAAAATTGAATTTGGACCTTTCTATCCTGAGATATAGAAATTCTCGCTAAGTGTCCTATTTAGGGATGAATCCTGGAAGAGGCTGGAACCCTAACTTGTAGGGATCATATCGCCTATAATGTAGTGAATATGAGGCTTAATTTTGGACACAGTGTAAATAGGTATTTTATATTCATCTTTTGAAATTTTTAGCTTCTGACACATCTCCAATGCCGAGATATAGAGAATGTACCAAAACGTATCAGTTCTAGTATTTTAGGGTTTTTCAAGCTTGGGGTCAAAATAGGGTTTGACTTTAGTGAAGTTTCACCTAACCAAAAATCTTGACCCAGGTATCTAAACTTTGATTTTGATGAGGAGAGAAATCCTATGCTAGGATCACTCAAAAATTCCTCTTCTGTAAGAAGCCGTAATTTCCTGCACCAAAAACTGAAAAATCTCTCGAATCAAATTCCGCTTCAACCGATAGATGCACCCTTTAATGGAGAGTTCGGCTAGCCTACTCTTGCTGATGGATTATGGAGAGAGACCCAAAAATTAAGAATCTGTAGCTTCTGTAGCTGCACAATGTCTTCTTCTTAGGTTAGCTCTGATACCATGTTATATTTTTATCATTCAAGCTAGCATTATCTTAGGATATTTAACTAAGAGAATAACATGCAATGGAATAAACACAAGAGACAAGAGACACAAAGAATTTTCCTTGAGGAAACCATAAAGAAAAAAACCCCGCAACTTCCTCAGAGATAGAATGAGCACCAACGGTAGCAGTAAAACTAGAAAATAGAAAAGATGATCTCCACAACTTGTTCTTTCTCTCACACTTGAGATAGCTTCTCCTCTCTCACTCATGCACCCGAATGAATGAGTGTGTGTGTGATAAATAGAGAGGATCACTCTCTATTTATATTCTTATGTTCACTTAATTTCCACTTTAACATGTTGGCCCCACATAACAATTACTTACTAGAGCTGACATCTCTAGGAGAGTCTAATAACCCTAGTGCCCCACAACTATGGGGACTATTTCCCTGACTTAGAATGGAGGGTTAACCTCAATGACTTTACATGACTTGTTACATTATTGAATCTCCTGATCGAAACATCGAGGCATGACATGAATAAGTTACATTATAGATACTTCCCGAAATAAACATTGGGGTACAATACATAACATATACAAGTGAATACATTCCAAAGTTAAAAATACATCAACACTCCCTCTTAAATAGGAAGGTATTCTCTCGACACAATTTATCAGCACAAGTCTTCTTGTATCTATAATCTGGATCATCATCAAGTCATGTTTGTCTTCAAGTCGTCTTCATCTTCAAGTCATCTTCATTGTCAATTCATCTTCATCGTCAAGTCATCTTCATCAAGTCTGGATCATCACTGGATCATCATCTAGTCTGGATCATCACTTGATATGGATCATCACTACTGGATCATCATCAAGTCTAGATCATCACTTTATTTGGATCATCACTGTTGGATCATCATCAAGTCTGGAGCATCACTTGATCTGGATCGTCACTGCTAGATCATCATCAATTCTAGATCATCACTTGATATGGATCATCACTGCTGGATCATCATCAAGTCTGGATCATCACTTGATCTAAATCGTCATCAAATATAGATCATCACTGAATCATCATCATCATTATTTCTTCTGCTATCTCAATCAAATGGCGCTATCTCTTCATTCTTCTCGTCACAGGAAGTTCTACAGAGCCATCCCTTTTTCATGTTGGTTGTAGGCCTACCCTTGATGTAGGTATTCATCACTTATATATGACGCTAAGTTAGAATGTCCTACCTAGCTCTTACATCTGACCTCATTTTGTCAGAAAGGCACACCCAGCACTCACATATGACCTCATCTTGTCAGAAAGTCCCAGCACTCACATCTGACCATGTGTAAACACGTCGCACCAGAATGTATTAGCACTTATGTTCGACCATGTGTGAACACACCACATCGGAAGGGCTCAGCACTTACATACAACCATGTTTGAAAACACCGCATCAAAAGGTCTCAACACTTACATTCGACCATGTTCGAAAACACCTCATAGAAAGGGCTCTGCACTTACATTCGACCATGTTCGAAAACACCGCATCGAAAGGGCTCTTAGTCCTAGACTGAGGATTCCTGGTAACTAACCAGGTGCCTCGATTCTCCCAGAGAATGGCATCAGCCCTTATATCTGATAAAGTGGGAACACATCCCTCAATCACATCAGAATGACCATGCACTCATATCTAATCATGTAAGACTACATCCCATGGTCATATTAGAATGTCCATCAGTCCCAGACTGAGTATTCCTTATAACTAACCAGGTGTCTCCATTTTAAGAATGGTATTCAACACTTATATATTATCATGTAGGAACCAATCCTACAGTCACATCAAAATGGCTCATCACTCACATATGACATGGAAGGAACCAATCCTTTCACCATGATAGAATGGCTCATCCCTTACATCTAACCATGGAAGGAACCTAATCCTCTCACCATGTCAGAATGGCTCTAGGTCTCATCATTTCCACTTGGAGGGAACCTCGATATGGAGAGCACCAAGTTTCTCCCTGAAGTACTCAAACTTTAGTTTGGACATTTCTAGCATAGAATGACATCACGCCTGATAACGTCCAATGATGACCTGCGAGCTTTGCTAGGACTGATTACATTCGAGGACAACCTATAGGTCTGTTTACATCGGAGAAACCTACAAGCTTCGTGATGATTTATGCTTCGAAAACCTATCTCACCGACTATGCTAGAACTCCCTCTTTCGAGAGATATCGATCTGGATCACTACTCCTCTTTGCATCATACAAAAATGCAATTCAGATCAACCAAATCAAATAGTAGTCTTCAAAAGAAACATACTACCTCCCAAATAGAAAGTGGCAACATCTTTTTCCTCAGCTGTACACAGCACCATGCAAGACTCCATCCTACCAAACCAAGAGATCACACTTGATCCCATACTCAACTGTACCTTTTAGGTACCTCACTGCATGCTTTGCAACCATGAGATGAACATGTTTCAATGTGTTCAGAGAAAATAAAATATCTGGTCTCATATTTTTATGGTAAATCATCTGATGATACATCGTGGCATCAACCAACTCTGATGAAGTAGCACTCAATAGATTCAGGTTGGATGCCATAGACATGGTGATGGCCTTGCATTCCATCATCCTGAACCTCTTCAGGATCTATACTACATACTTCCCTTGTCCACACCTCCATGCCTAGAATGTAGTGCATCATCCCCAAGTCCTTTATCTCAAACTCAGAAACAAGTCTTCTTCTTGCAAATTTAATGAGTTCCTCTTTTCTCTCAGGAACAAGTCATCGACATATAACAGGAGCATCATTGGTCTTCCTCCTTCAACCTTGAAGCAAAGGTTCGAATCCTCTTTACTCTCAATAAATCCTAGAGTCATATTAATTTGTCCAGCCTATTGTACCATGTTGAACCTCAGGATATTCTACAATCACTCCCTATGAAGCAGAGCATCATTCTCCCTTTGTCTTTTGTACTCTATGCACTGAAATATTATGTACCAGAGTGACAAGTAGCTTCCTCTGCTACTAACATTTTATGTATCCATCTAGGATCATTGGATACCAAGATCCTTTATCTTGAACTTTTTCAAAATGTCTTCTCGCACCCATCTATGAGCTTGCCATCCTGTATAGACTTTCATCTTCAACCTTGTAGCAAAGGTTCAAGTCTTCATCAAACTCCTAATGTATGTGTTATCCCATGGGTATCTTTTGAGCTCGTACAAGGCCTTCTTTCATTTTCACACATGATTCTTCCTCTCATGTGTATTTCTAGTGGCTGCAAATGTCTCTTCGTAGTCTATGCCTCATGCTACAAATATTGCTTGATATCCCAGGATGTTTCGATCTACTGCATGATGGAACTACAAACTTCCCTTCATGTATCAATACTACATCCTAGACATGTCATTCTTCTTAAACTGGTCTTCCCTTTTTTCTTTATTACTTTTTGATGGCTGGAAGGTTCTACATCAATGATGTCACTGCATTCGTCATATTATTCTTCATCTTGAATTGTCGTGACTTGTTCTTCGGAACAAGTCTCATTCTTCTTTTCTTGTAGATGATTATGTATGCGATCTTTCCTACAAGTCAAATGCATTAGTTGTAGGGTTAGAAACATTTCATAAGGAATATTCATAATGGAAAATTCTTATGCATAAATATATGATCATGCAACTATATTAGCCAATACAACATTCATCCATATCTCATGAAAAAATTCTAGATTCCTTCCATCTCTACCAAGACATCATTGATATTGTGCACTAATCCAATATGTCAACAAAGAGGTTTCATTCTAGATAAGTAGAAATGGAGAGTTGTATAGCACCATGAGATACCTACCCATCACATGCATATTAGTAGTATACTGTAATTAATGCATACATTCTATCATGCATAATACATCAACTGAATATAAACAAATGCATAACAAAAACAATTTCATGAAATGACAATGGAATACTTATCTTTATTTGTTTCGTGGGTACTCTCCTTCTTGATCCTTCTGCTTCATCATCTTCTTCATTCATGACTTCATCATTTCTTATCCAAATGCTCAAGATGGATAAAAGGTTCTTCAAGAATTGAATCCTTCATATTCCTCATCGCTTGAGGGATCTTCTTTCGATGGTGAGAGCTTGATCTTCAGTTGCTCCCATCTTCTCTTCTCTTATTATGAGTCGAGCTTCTTCTTCTTCCCATAGTCCGTTGAAAGTAATCACTTCCTTCTGGCACACATTCCTTGAATGAATGAATCCCATGATCCTAGGAGGCCATTCAAGGTGGTTATCACAACTTCTGCATTCTCCACTTCTTCATCTACCGCTTCAACTTGTTCTTTGATTTGAGAGAACCATGTAAAGTATGACTGTATGGTCTCTGCATTCTAGATATTCACATTCTTCAACTGGTTTCTTAAGGTCATCTTTTGATTTATGTTCTTCCCTTCAAATAGCTTGGTCAAGAAATCAAACATCTATTTCGATGTCTTTAGGGAAGAAACTTGTGGTACAAGTTGATCCGCAACTGAATCAACAATGATCTTCTTGGCCTTGACCAATTTCTTCTTGTGTAAGGCTTTTAGCCTCATCTCCCTCTGGAAGTGGAACCTCTCTACTTATGTAGGTGTCCAATTCATTTCTTCAGAGAGATCATATACTTCCAGGATTGGAAGTTTTCAACTTCACCAATCTTGTCATCAAGCTGATGTGATAGATCACTTTGAAATGAGAACCTCAAATGAAAATGCAAAATATTAGATCTTATTGATTTGAGGTGTCTGTCCTGGTTCTAGAGTTGGCTGATCTAGGGTTTTTCAGAGAAACCTTAATTTTCAAAACTTGGAATATTTCAGATCTGATTGGATATAAATATATATCTCTTCAAGGTGAGCTATACAATGTACTCCTTTTCTAAAAATAGTGGAGGGAAGCTCCCGGAACAGGAAGCCCTAGTTTTCCAATTTCTTCTACAGAAATGCCTAATACTATTTCTACAATATCTATGAAATTAATACTCCTTTGTGTCTAAAACGTTGCACTAGATATCCTCTCCTATCCCAGTTCCAACACAATAGGTTTCATCAGAATTGGTTTCACCAATTGGGACTTATGATCGTTTTCCCAATGTGACTTGTTTCAAAACTATTCAGCATAGAGATTTTATACGGATTTCCATGTGTCATTGTTTCATCATATCGATCTAAAACTCAGGCCATAGAATGTAAATTCCATACCCTTTCTGGAACATATTCAGAAATTTCATTTGGACCTTTGTAGCATGAGATATAGCAATTCACCCCAGGTATCCTGTTTAGGGATGAATCCTGGAAGATTCTAGAACCCTAACTTGGAGGGATCACATCTCCTCGAATATAGGGAATCTAAGGCTGAATTTTGGACACAAGGTAATATAGATTTTATCTTCGGCTTGTCAAAGTTGCCTCTCCTGAGACATCTCCAATATGGAGATGTAGCGAATGTACCAAAACGTATCAGTTTTAGTGTTTTAGGGTTTTTCCAACTTGGGGTCAAACTAGGGTTTGAATTTCCTAGAGTTTCACCAAACCAAAAATATCGGCCTAGGTCTATAAACTTCTATTTTGATGAGGAGATAAATCCTATTCTAGGCTCACTCAAAAATTCCTCTTCTGTAAGAAGCCCTAATTTCCCACACCAAAAACTAAAAAATCTCCGAAATCGAATTATGCTTTGACAGAAAGATGCACCCTTCAATCGAGAGTCATCCTAGCATACTTTTGCTGATGGATTATGGAGAGAGACCAAAAAAGTAAGAATCCCTAGATTCTACATGTGCACAATGTCTTCTTCTCAGGTTAGATCTGATACCATGTTAGATTTTTATCATTCAAGCTAGAATTATCTTAGGATATTTAACGGAGAGAATAACATACATAGCAATAAACACAAGAGACAAGAGACACAAAGAATTTTCCTTGGGGAAACCATAAATGAGAAAACCTCGCAACTTCCTCAGAGATAGAATGAGAACCAATGGCAGTACTAAAACCAGAAAACGGAAAAGATGATCTCCACAACTTGTTCTCTCTCACACAATTGAGAGAGCTTCTCCTCTCTCACTCATGTAGCCCAATGAGTGAGTGTGTGTGTGATAAATAGAGAGGCTCACTCTCTATTTATATTCTTCCATTCACTTAATGTCCACTTTAACATGTCGACCCCACTTAAAAATTACTTACTAGAGCCAATATCTCTAGGAGAGTCTAATAACCCTAGTGCCCCACAACTATGGGGACTTTTCCCTCTGATCAACAAGGAAATTTAACCTTGACACAACTGTGGGGACTATTTCCTCGACTTACAATAGAGGGTTAACCTCAATGACTTTACATGACTTGTTACATTATTGAATCTCCTGATCGGAACATTGGGGCATAACATGACTCAATTACATTATAGATACTTCCTGGAATAAACATCGGGGTACAATACATAAGATATACAAGTGAATACATTCTGAAGTTACAAATACATAAAAATCCATAAAACAAACTCTAGAACTATTTTAGAATAACCATGGCTTCATTTTAAAAAGTAATAATTGAGCTAGTTTTGAAAGTAGTCCTTTATAAGGGCATCTTAAGACCAATATCCTAACTATTAATTATTTAGTAACACCAAGTCGATATTATTGACAGACCATAGCACTAGTTACAGGCTACATCCCAAGTTGGCGTTGTTATCTGCAACTTTGTGGTTAAAGAAGAAAGTTACATACATCCTTAGCGATTAACATTAATTACTTCAGAATCAGTTTATCGTGAAAAGAACCTAATATTTAAATAATGGCCCTTCGGCCTCTTGTACATGTTGTAGCAATAAAATTAGCTTCACATCCAACAATAGCCTAAGCATTTGCAAACTATAAGAAAAACTAAAAAATAAAGCAAAGAATGGAGAAAGCCTATTTTAGCAATATTTTTTTAAAGAATGGATTATCTATTTATCTCTCATAGAGTCGTAACTATGAAAAAACATTTATATATAAATGAGAGATCATTATAGAAGTCTTAGGGTTACTTTGTTTCTCTTAAAATACAAATATGGAAGATCAAGATAGTATATCAAAGAATGTAACTAAAGGCCTCATTGGAAGAACATTTTCTAAATTTTAAATCCAGTAATAACTTATTATTAAATTACTCTATGGTTGTCTCAAGAAAACTAATATCCCAATACAACTTTAGTTAAATAACGAATGGTCAGGCACATAACTCCATACCCTGTTAGTTTTAAATAAATTTGATCACAGAGGTGTTATGGATCTATTCTCCAAAGTATTCAGGGCTACAAGGCTTCGTGGCCATAATTATTATAGAAACAATAAAAGGATAAGTAAGGCTGATAAACAAGTTTACACAATCGTAAGGATTCCACAGTATTGGAGCATCTAAACAATATTTATATTTAACATATATTCTTACGATCCTTTTCTAAAACACTCATTATAGGGAAAATACGCCACGACCGTAATCCATTAGGTTAATCACTATTTAATCACAAAAAAAAACTATGAACAGAAAAAAAAAAATTGTGCATGTTGTTAATATTATCAACCTCTTTTACAAATGCCTATGGGATTCATGATTCTTTTAATAACAGTATAACTTGCAAACAAAATGCATGTTTTTCTAAACAAAACAAAACATCTAGTTAATGAACAAAACACGATTTCATTCAAACCCTCATGGGTCTTTCCAAGGATATAAACTTTTATATAAAAACTAGTAGCAAAGTTGCGACAGTGGCTTCATCGCCCAAAAAGAGTACTATGCACATTAAAATAAATTAATTAATTACGGGGTCCATCAAAAGTATGGCCACGAAGCCTTAATGAGGTCCATCAAAAGTATGTCGAGTGGGTACTCGTTGAATGCGGAATTTAATTACGCATCCAATGAGCTCTCTCGATCAAAATTTGAGTAAAAACACGGGGAGAAATGTCGAAAATACAAACAAAAAAAGTATTTTTTTATGATACCTATCCCCAAATTTATATTAAAAATGTATTTAAGACCTATACGGTAATTCAAATTTAAATCAATTTTATTGGCTAACACATGATGACATGGAATTTGAATTAGAGTTAAAAGGCCCATTTTAAGTTGAAATTTCCTCTAATGTGATAAAAACTAACATAGACACATAAATCTTGCAGTTAGAATTAGATACATTATCGTTATGATAGAGGAATCATGAAGTATAATATCTCTTGGAGTTCTTTCCTAATAATTTAAATGTTACACCTCATAAATGGATTTTTTTTAATGAATATTAAGGGATGTTACATGTGGTGTTAGAGCAAGTTTCAAAACACTAGCCCTGATTGGCTCACTCGCATGCAAATAACAAAACAAATATACTAATTTTATTTACATTTATTTCTATACAAAAATATAAAATATGTTTTGCAGGAAAATGGAAGGTGTTGAAGCATTTCCTGAAAATGGTTCTCAGCATAACAATCCAGACAACATTTATGTAGAATTCAATAATCCACCTTCAACGTTACTACAAATAGTTAAGGAGTTAAAAGATGAACTGCAAACTCAAAAATGGATAATGAAAAAAATCTGGAAATGGATCAGATATTATTCACAACAGGATTTGAACCTGAAATTCAACATCATCCAATATTTCGTACAGATGTGTTAGAAAACAATCACTGAAAATATAGGCGATAAAAAAAATTATAGTGCCATCGAATATTCGGCACAACAGGCATATATCCAGAGTGTCACATATCCGACCCTTAAGCACCGGATATCCAACGGTCTAATGTCAGATATCCAACAGTATGGTGTTAGATATTTGATGGAATGTGCACTCAATAGTGTTGAATATTTGACCCCTTAGCATCGGAGATCCGACGGGATGTATAGGGTTTTTTTTTTCAAATGTAAGGTCTACATGATTTTAAATTTATGGTCCCATATTTTCAACGATAACTATGTTCAAGGTGTAGAATATTTGACACATGGCCATTATAAATATAAATTGTTTTAAACATTTCAACATGTTTGTTGTAGAAGCGACGGACAATTTGCGAAAATTATTTGTTCCTCGACAGACGTTTTCAGGAATTATTTTATTCTTCGACGGCGGTTGTGGGAATTTTTTTTTTCATTGATAGATAGTTTTCCAGGAATTTTTTATTCTTTGACTTCTCTCCATTTGAAAAAATGTTGATGCGTGGAACTTGAGTTTCTAAGACAACTATTTATATTCATTAACAAAGTTTGTGACAAAATGTCAAATGGAAATATTCCGGATCCAAACGAAGACAACTGACAATTGCTTGCTAGACTATTGGATGCAGCGAAACGAATGGGTGATGGAAAATGTTATTGTCTGTGTACTCAATGCAGGGGATTTAAGAGGAGAATAATATTGATCTCAACAGCCACAAAACATTGTAGGGAACATGGATACACTGAGGGGGGGGAGGAATATTGCCCATTTGTAGGTTTAGCATTATAAAGTTTATTATATTCATTTTTTTTGGTAATTGTATGTATTGTATTTATTTTTCATATATTAATGTATATCTATTAATGTTTCCGTGTGTTTATATTAAAGTAAATACACCCTACAGCATATCTTCCAAAGGAAGTGCTTTCAAAACAAGTTCAGGATCAGGATCATGGAACTTGTATGTTTAATGGAGAACAAGTGAATGATCATATTGAACAAGATGATCATACTGATAATGTAATTGAAGATGATGGTACAAATACATTGATACATGATTCATTTAATGTTAGAATGGATGATAACGATGACGTTGATAATGAAAATGATGATGAATTTAATGATGTTCACGATATACCTCTTCTCAATAAGTCATATGAACCCCTTTATGAAGGCTCCAAAACAAATCGTCGCTCTACTGTATTGTTGATAATGAACTTGAAGGTTATGAATGGTCTTTCAAACATTGCAATCACATGAATGCTAAGGTATGTAAAATAATCCATCACATATATAGGATCATGATAAATCTTATCTGTATTCCTCTAATAGTTGTATTGTTCACTCATTATTGATCATCGCATGAATGAAGCATGTTTCGTTAATATTATTTATTTATTACATTAACAAATTTTATTTTTTTTTTGTAGCTTGATAGCTGAATTTTTGTTTCCACCATCAAGTATTTTACCTCGCACATATTGAGATTTATCTTCCATCATGAAAGAGATTGGAATGAATTATGAAGTAATTCATGCATGCCCCGATGACCATGTCATATATTATAATCAGCGTGAATTTGCAGCAGAATGTCTGGAATGTCATGTAGGTAGATAGCTTACAGATAAAGTAACAAAAAAGGTCCCTTAGAAGGCTCTTCGTTATATTCCCATCATTCCACGTTTACAATGACTGTTCAGGTGCAAAAACATAGCACAATTTATGGATTACCATGCCAGGAATAGAAGTCAAGATGATGTTATCAGAATGCATGTAGATGATTCTGCTTTTAGAGATATGGAGGAAAAGTCGCCTCACTTCAAAGAAGAACCACGTAATCTTAGGATTTCTTTTGTAGCAAATGGTGTTAATTAATTTTCATAGATGAAATCCATGTACATGGTGTGGCCTATTTTTGTTATCAACAATAACATTCCTCCATGGTTGTCAATAAAGAGGGAGCACATAATGTTGTCTATGATTATTCCAGGTTTTTTTGTCGAAAACTGTTTTATTTATAATGTAGTTGTGGCATCTCATTTTTCATATTATGTTTCTCAATTTAATTTATATATCTATTATTTTACTCTTGTGCATGGTTTAGATATATTAATTGTTCTCATAATTATATATTTTATATGTACTTCAAATCAATCAAGTAGGTTCCAAGTCAAAGATATGAATATATACATCGAACCTCTTATAGATGAGCTACTGAAGTTATGGAATGGCATAACTATGTATGACATATCTATACCAATATGACAAAGGCAATTTCAATTCCATGGAATGGTTGTATGGACAATACACAATGCCCCTAGGTTAACTTCATTTTGTGGTTTGTAATTTTAAGTTCCACTTTAATTGAATTTAATGATATGGATTAGTTAGAATAGTTTATATATGAATATATTTGACATAGATATTCTATATCTAAATATTGTAGGTCTTTAAACAAAGGGTAAATTTTCATGTCCGGTTTGTGGTCCTAAGATAAAATATCATCGTTCAAAAAGATTAAGAAAGGAGGTGTTTGATGAGTATAGGCATTTCCTCTCTAAAAATCACAGGTATAGAACAACTAAAAAAAATATTTTCAATGGGAAGCAAGAGATTGCATTAAAACCATGGAGAATTACACCTCACCTTTGGAAGATGCAATACAATAGAAATCATCATCATGGTACGTATGGATCATCATATATGAATTGTTATGTATTTTAATTTTTATTGTGAGTTGTTTATTGTAGTGGCCATATTTTATTTATGATGTAATTTATTTATAAACTAATATTTATGATGTCCATCATGATCATGAAGGCATCAATGGGCTTCCACGAGGAATGAAAAGTTATCCTATTCAATTCAGTAGGTTGGCCTACTATGAGCACCTACAAATTGCTCATTTGTTTGATACAATGGATATTGGAAAGAATGTTACTGAAACCTTATGGAAACTACTAGAGCTAAGGAGGGAGAAAGATAAAGTTGTGAAATATTGCAAAGACATTCAAGAAAGAAAACATCCAATGAAAGACGTCATCCAATTTCATACCAACGGAGAACAAGTTAATATAAACTCAATTCCATGGATGTTTACAGAGCAACAAAGCAATGCTGTCAATGAAGTAATACGGAAAATTAAATTTCCCATTGGATTTTGTGCAAACTTGAAGAATATCATAACAAAAAAGGTGATTTTGCAAGGGTCAAAACACATGATTGGCATGTCTTCATCAAGGTAATTATTATTGTTATGTCCATCTAATTTTTTTCTGTGAATTTACTGCGTATATTTTTTTCTTTGTTTGTATACTCTTTTTTTAATAAATGGCATGGTTTGTATATTGATACAGGATGTTCTACCTATCTCTCTCCTGGACAACTTCGACAACAATGTCAAACAAGTGATATATAATCTTGGTAAATACATGAGGTAACTAGCGATTACTTGCATGTGCTTAGTGTTTCTTTAATTCTCCATATAATTTATATTTTTTTTTTGTGCACTATTTCAGCATATATTGTAATTTAATGTTTACTTTTGTTAAATATAATTATTGGTTTGTGTCACTTGTAGATGGTTGGCATCTAAAGAAATCCATAAAGAAGATATAAAGTATTGGAGGAGATAAATTCCTCATCTCAGGTGTGAAATGAAGAAGCATCTACCATTGGCATTTTTCAATGCACAGGAACACTACTTCATACACCAAGTTGAGGAGATTGAGTTGTGTGGACCTGTGCACTCAAGGTCCATGTGGATGGTTGAGAGGCACTTGAAATTTATGAAGGGTTTGGTGAGACAATGATCACATGTTGAGGGTTCTATGATGGAAGGATATACGGTATACCAAAACATGTTGTATGTTAGTGAATATATTCCTATTTTAGCATCAAAGCTCAATTTACATCACATTTATGATCCAGACTCCAATAACAAATTTGAAGGGGAGCAACTCAAGGGGAAAGGTATATTTAGGAATCTAAAAGGTAATTATTAGCTAGTGGATGTTTATTATATCCTTCATATTCTAATTGTATTTTCTAGTCATAATTGCTTCAATTAAGAGCATATACTTTGTTCAGGAGATTTACACCTTTCTTTCATTTTAATGGTTATTGTCATTAAACAATTGGTCAATAATGGGATGAAATTCATTTATACATCGCAAACAATCTTGACTTGATGAAGGTATGGATTGAATGATGCGAACAATTGGGTCATGGAATATCATGGGAAGGTGTGGCTTCATTGGTAAAAGCAACACAACGCAATGGAGATAGCAATCTAAAAGAAAGGGAAATTGATTTGGCATATGGTATAAAAGATCAAATGGAAAGCATATAATTAATGAATCCCTCTAAATCTTTTATTTTGCAAATTACATTTTGACGTACATGTTCTTCTTTTCCATGTATTGCTGCATAGGGACTTAATGGTTGTGTAATCTTTTTCTGTATTGCTTATTGCAGGTAAAACACCATAAGGCTATGGTCTTTAGTGGAGGTAGATATCGGATCAAAAAAATGGATGAAACAAATAAAACATCATATTCTAGGGTATCAGCTATCTTTGAGGTTACCAATGTTTCATCTAGAACTGACAAACATCCAGAAGTCTCAAAAAATTGATACTATGGATGATTTGGAAGATATTATACAGTGTGATTTTAAATCCTTTAAGGTAGTTCTATTCGTTGTCAAATGGTACAGGTTGTGATTGAATCAATGTGATCCTGATAGAACTATTATTGAACATGATAATGGATTTACCATGGTAAACACAAGGTCTTTTGAGCTAGGAACAGAGCCCTATGTTCTTCCAATCAAATGTGAACAAGTATTTTAGTCGGAGGTTCTAGGTAAAGCGGGCGGGTCATTGGTTGTGAGACACGATCCAAGGGGAAAGCTGGTAAGTATAACCTAGATGATGTTAATGAAGAGGATTCTTTGGAAGAAGGATACGATGACGCAGAGTATTATCAACATGAGTTAGATGATGATGATGATCTAGCAGAAGATGTACTCCAAGAAACAGTTGAATTCGATGATGTAGCAAACAATGCCAATGAAAGTTATACTGATGATGACACGATGAATATAACTGATGATGATGATGATGATGATGATGATATGGAAAACCCTTACAATGTTGACTCTGGATCTGATGCTATAGATGACGACATAGATGAAGAAGACGATGACATGGATGAAGAAGACAATGAATTATCGTCATGATAATTGTCATCATCATTATCAATATTGTCATTGTCGTCATCAAAATCATAATTATCATCATAGTCATCGTCTTCATTGTCATCAAAATCATAATTATCATCATCATCGTCATCATCGTCGCCATCATCATGATCATCCTCATCAACATCATCATCATTAAAATTAAACCTAGATCAAATTAATTAATTCATATCATCATCATCATTGTCTGTAGCATCGTCATCGTCTTCATCATCATCATCGTCATCGTCAACGATGAAATATAATGAAATGTAAATATTTGATTAGACCTATTCTTTTATCTTATTTATTTTTAAAAAGAGTTACGGACATCATCATCATGTGGATCATCACCATCATCATCCTCACCATCCTCCTGATCACCATCCTCAACATCATCATCATCATCATCATCTTCATCATATATAATCATCATCATCATCATCATCATCATCATCATAATCATCATAATCATCATTATCACCCTATTGACGGGCAAATGTGATTTGCTCGCAACAAGGGGAGACAACCCAGACCGGGATCCTTAAAGCAGGGTCCAAGCTGTTTGGGATGGTTGTTCCCGACGGGTTTTATGGCTCCGTTAGCCAAAGAATTAATCTAAAAGAAATCTAAAAGATAGAACTAAAGCAAATGTACAGGAAAACTAATAACTAATCTAAAATAAAGAAAATATTATAAAAATCTAATCTAATCTATTTATATATATACATATATGTGATAACATTTACAAAATTGAAACAATAGGAAACCCAATTACTATTTTTTTTGTGAATTATCTTTTTAATTTTCCAAGAAAAGGATAAGCTCAAAATAAAGTAAATATAATTGAATTAAAGTATAATGGAAAAATCCACTAATACTTTAATCAATCGAAGAAAATAAAACTAAATAAGCTATTTAAAGTATATCTAACCTAAAAGATTTATTGATCAAAAAGAACTTTTACTTCTTTTTCGTGTATTTTAATTAAAAATAAATTAACACATGAAATAATTCAACAATACATTCTTTTACAACCATTCTGTTATTGTGAAATATTCAAAGAAGGAAAAGTAAACAAAACATTTCAAGGAAAAGTAAAAACATTTCCAGGAAAAGTAAATAAAACGTTTCCAGCATTTCTGATTAACTGTCATTAACATAAAAAAGTAAAGTAATTCCTTTCATATGTAAAAGATAACATAATTTTTAATTATAAATCATTATAATTAAAAATTAATAATCAAAACAATGCTGGAAACAATAAAAATTGAAAGAAGAGTTTGCATTTAAATACAAATAATAAAAACCTGAAATCATTCAAAGTTTATATTATTGGTATAAACAAATACATAGTTACCACATGTAATGAAGATTTTCGAAAACAGAAAACTCAAAATAATTTGATGCTTCAATTCCACGAAAATTCTCCAGAAATGGGAAAGTGTATAATTTACAGAAAAACTTCTAACAATCTTAATCCTGAAACCTGGATCTCTCTGAAAATCAGCTCCTGCACGTACTCAATCCACCAGCTTCCTTCTTCAAAATCATTTGCAGAAAGAAAACATAAGTATGAAGAAAAACATTCCTCCATCCAACAGCCTCAGTGCAATGCGTTCTTCGATTCTTGGACCTCCTGGTAGCAGTGTTTACAGAACATTAAAAGAAATTTCAAGTTCTGTTCAGCGCAGCCTCTATGGTAACATCGTTTTCAGAGCTTTCAAAAGAAAAATATTTTATGCTTGGGCAGCCCCCAGTCTGCTCTCGGACATGTGAAAGAGAAATATTCCCCCACTGGTAGTAGAATTTTTGTTCTGGAAATAAAAATCTCTCAGCTCTGTAAAAATCCCTCCATCGCTGCTCCCCAGCTCCCCTTTAGCAGTGGAAACTCCATCCTTTATATCGACAAACAGATGCTTTCTCAACACGCTATTTGTTAAGCTGATTGATCTGATTCGAATACTTCCCCCAATTCGTGGTAATCTCATGTTCCCAGCAAAAACTGCAAATTAATGGAATGATTCCAAACAATTTGCTATCCCTTATCAGCTTGGAAATCTTTTAAATCGAATTTCTGATTTCGCTGAAGATTCAATGGAGATCTCCTTTAATGCGTTGGTTGATTGTAATCTATATTTAGCATATGGCATCCTGGTTTTATTGAAATCGTTGAGCTGACTTCTTGTGCTACCCGTACATAGAGGAAAAAATAATCATTTCAATATCAACCGTCCCCTTTAAACCAGTAACCAAAATGCATAATTTTTATTTATAAAAATCATTATTACATTATTATAATTGTGAGGTTGTCGTGAAAGTAAAACAAACTAGAGTTGGAATTTTCCTTTTGTAAAAATGTATACACTTTGGCCCCATATATATCATGAATATATATTCCTTTGAATAAATTAATTTTTGGAAACATAAATAATTCAAAAATTCAAAAATTACTTTGAATTATAAGGAATAGTTTCACATAAGTAATTTAAACCAGCTTATAAAATGTGACCATCATGAATATAAAAATAAATAAAAAATTTGGAGAAGGCATTCATATACAAAGGAACAAATGAATTTAAAAGAATACCATGAAAATTTTAATGAGAAGAACTAGTAAGAGGTCGCAAGCTCAAGTGAAAACGCAGATTTGCACTTTAGAAATGCCTCACCGAATGTAAAAAGGAAAAGTATGCTCATTCTAAACCTTCACGTGTATCTTTTAAGATGTATATCGAATTGAGTATTTAGATAATTAATCTGAATTTTTCAATATGATCATGTGATCAATAAAGTAATAAAGGCTTAGAATTGAGAAAAGTTGTGGACATATCAGCCTGGAATCCAGAGGCATCCAACACTCGTGGAGTTCAATTACAGAAAATCTACAGCCGAAAACTACTGAAATGAAAACAGTAGCTACAGATTTCCCAAAAAAAATTCTCCAATGGGTTCCCTTCCCCTTGCAGTTGGGAAAGGGATCTGTTGGGAGGCCAACAAATGGCGACTTTACGGGTCGAAGCAGTTATCTTTGCAAAAACATCAAATCTGACTTATGTATGTAGTATGACAAGAAAATTTTTCTTTACTCAGATCAACATTTTTATGAAGATAAAAGAACTGTGCCTTTTAATAAGACTAGATTTCAAACTATTACCAGATTCAATTCTTTTATCATTATCCAGAGATTACCTTCAAAAATGATACGAATTTTAATTTTTTTTAGAAAACATAAGACTCCAAAAGAAATTAGTCCTGGGAAAAACAACGCAATTTTGATATTTGACCAGTTTTTTAAGATATGATCCCAATACTATAGTCATGACCCTCCCCGGAAGCATCCATATCTTCGAAAGGGTTGACGTTTAACCATACATCCTACCGTTCTAGTCCCAAGATAAGATAAAACACGAATATTTAGAACTTCTCAATTTATTAATGGGTAAGCTGCATTGGAACCTCTTCACGAGTGTGGGATGGCTTTGGATTCTTATATATTTTTGTATATATAACAATTTATGATTTGGAATCGAAGTTTGCCACAGACGGAGCCCTCCTACCCCCAGGCGTCCATAGCCTCGAAAGGGTACATCTTTTAACCCATTCTACCCGACGGCTTAAATCCCAAGCTAATAAGTTTAAAGAAGGTTTCATACTCAGCATTTAGATGCTCATCTACAAGAGATTTGCATGTTTATAATGGGGGAACGTAATAGGAAAATCTTTACGAGTAAGATAGTGTAAAGGATCTATAGATAACTGATTTTATTTTTAAAT
>LPNX010292502.1:0-13858 GCA_001517045.1 Pseudotsuga menziesii | reverse complement strand
TCTCATTCTTAAAATTATGTTGTCGCAACTCCATATATCTGCATTTATTCAAATATAAACAAACATAAATCATTCTAAATTATAAACCTAATCTAAACTAACAAAATAAAATAAACAAACTAAGTAAATGAAAATTTCCAATGAAGCCATTCACGTAGCTTGGAACCTGCCAAAGAAAACAAGTCATGTATGAGTATTGGAAATTGGAATGCTTCAAAACAAAGAAAAGAGATTAAATCAAATTTTGTATGTACAAAGCACGAAAGAGGACATGGAAACCTTTTAATAAATGATTCCTCCCACCATGTATAAATCAGATCATAAAAATCGAGTTGGAGGAAAAAAGATTTCTCATGAGAATCATGACTAAGAAGAATCTTATTAGGATTATGATTCAAAATTCATGAAAAAGGATCAGTAAAAAATGTATCTTTTAACACAATATCATCATGACATTTGGGTATTATTTGGAAATCAAATAAGTCATTGTGTCTTTTAATATGAAGATTGAAATTGATATCATTGGCTTCAGATATAATTATCATGCTGCAATGAAGAAAATCAATATTCAATACATCATGAATAAATTGTGTATCCCTTTCAATATTACAAACTAAATCATAATCCTTACTGACAAAAGATGAAATAGATTAATGTGCATGAGTCTAATGAGTAATAATAGTAGAAAAATTATGATCTTCTTCATGACAAATTTGAAATAAATCAGAATGAATACCCACATGTTCTTCAACCTCCAAAAATGTATTCCTTTGTATCCTATCAAAATCTGACCAAAATGGAGTATTCCTTAGAAAATCATTAACATGTAAATATAGTCTATGATCAGCAAAAACATTAGGATACAAAGAGTAGTAAAATTCAGAGTATAAAAAGGTAAATGCTTCTCTATTGATATGATTTGTTTCATTGATTGCTTTAACAGAAGTATCATTAGTAAAACTCTGATCTAATGAATTTTGTGAAGGAATAAAAGGAACTAACTCGTCATGAGAAGAAGAGAATGAAATAATATCATCACTAGTAGATTCAGTTGAAGAATCAAGAATTTGTGGTTTATCTCCCATTGTATTGTGAATAACAAGAGTTTTAAAATTATCACTTAATGTAAAAGTTGAATCATCATCTTTATTCTCTTGTTCTTGAAATTGCACATCATAAGATTCTGTGATTTGTCCATTTTCTACAATTTCATTTTCAGCAGTGGAATTAGAAAAAATATATTCTAAATCATTTTCAACTGATAAACTAACATGCATGCTATCTATTGTAGATTTTTTATCCTTTTCCAAATCATGTATATGAGAGAGAGAGGTAAGATAAAGAAACCAATCCATTGTGTCTTTTTTAGAAAGCTGGTGTCTCTCACGAAACCTGCAACATATTAACATAAATCTGGAAAAGAAATAATCAAGAGATTCATCTTTATGTCTACGGATATTTTCTAGTTCAAGTCCAAGTTTCCTGTAATTATAATTCTCATGAGCATTGAGAAATAGCTTCGTGAAATGATCCCATGAATGAATGGATCTTGCTGGCAAGAACTCAAACCAACACAGAATTCTTCCTGTGAAAGTGGCTGCAAAAAGTCTGCATTTCTCAACCTCATCAAATAGATCTATGAAATCACAAAAAGAATTAAACTTTGAAAGCTGATGAGAAGCAGAAATCTTACCTTCTCCATTGAAGCTCAATCATCGCAAAAAATTAAATATCTCTGAAGAAAAACTTTCACCAGATGTATGAAAACTGAAAGCATGATCTAAAACAGTGATATCAGCCATTTCATAGTAAAAAAATAAAAATAAATGAAATCAGAAATCAAACAACTCAAAATGGCCTTCTTGCTGATCAGGCCCTCCTTCTAGCGCCATTTGTTGACGGGACAATGTGATTTGCTCGTAACAAGGGGAGACAACCCAGACCGAGATCCTTAAAGCAGGTTCCAAGATGTTTGGGATGGTTGTTCCCGACGGGTTTTATGGCTCCGTTAGCCAAAGAATTAATCTAAAAGAAATCTAAAAGATAGAACTAAATCAAATGTAAAGGAAAACCAATAACTAATCTAAAATAAAGAAAATATTATAAAAATATAATCTATTTATTTATATATATACAGATATGTAATAACATTTACAAAATTGAAACAATAGGAAACCCAATTACTATTTTTTTTGTGAATTATCTTTTTAATTTTCCAAGAAAAGGATAAGCTCAACATAAAGTAAATATAATTGAATTAAAGTATAATGGAAAAATCCACTAATACTTTAATCAATCGAAGAAAATAAAACTAAATAAGCTATTTAAAGTATATCTAACCTAAAAGATTTATTGATCAAAAAGAAATTTTACTTCTTTTTCGTGTATTTTAATTAAAAAGAACGTAACACATGAAATAATTCAACAATACATTATTTTACAACCATTCTGTTATTGTGAAATATTCAAAGAAGGAAAAGTAAATAAAACATTTCCAGCATTTCTAATTAACTATCATTAACATAAAAAAGTAAAGTAATTCCTTTAATATGTAAAAGGTAACATAATTTTTAATTATAAATCATTATAATTAAAAATTAATAATCAAAACAATGCTGGAAACAATAAAAATTGAAAGAAGAGTTTGCATTTAAATACAAATAATAAAAACCTGAAATCATTCAAAGTTTATATTATTGGTATAAACAAATACACAGTTACCACATGTAATGAAGATTTTCGAAAACAGAAAACTCAAAATAATTTGATGCTTCAATTCCATGAAAATTCTCCAGAAATGGGAAAGTGTATAATTTACAGAAAAACTTCTAACAATCTTAATCTTGAAGCCTGGATCTCTCTGAAAATCAGCTCTTGCACGTACTCAATCCACCAGCTTCCTTCTTCAAAATAATTTGCAGAAAGAAAACATAAGTATGAAGAAAAACATTCCTCCATCCAATAGCCTCAGTGCAATGCGTTCTTTCATTCCTAGACCTCCTGGCAGCAGTGTTTACAGAACATTAAAAGAAATTTCAATTTTTGTTCAGTGCAGCCTCTTTGGTAACATCGTTTTCAGAGCTTTCAAAAGAAAAATCTTTTATGCTTGGGTAGCCCCCAGTCTGCTCTCGGACATGTGAAAGAGAAATATTCCCCCACCGGTAGCAGAATTTCTGTTCTGGAAATAAAAATCTCTCAGCTCTGTAAAAATCCCTCCAGCGCTGCTCCCCAGTTCCCCCTTAGCAGTGGAAAATCCATCCTTTATATCGACAAGCAGATGCTTTCTCAACACGTTGTTTTTTAAGCTGATTGATCTGATCCGAATACTCTCCCCAATTCATGGTAATCTCACGTTCCCAGCAAAAAATGCAAATTAATGGAATGATTCCAAACAATTCGGTATCCCTTATCGGCTTGGAAATCTTTTAAATCGAATTTCTGATTTCGCTGAAGATTCAATGGCAATCTCCTTTAATGCGTTGGTTGATTGTAATCTATATTTAGCATATGGCATCCTGGTTTTATTGAAATTGTTGAGCTGACTTCTTGTGCTACATCTACATAGAGGAAAAAATAATCATTACAAGATCATTTCAATATCAACCGTCCCCTTTAAACCAATAACCAAAGTGCATAATTTTTATTTATAAAAATCATTATTACATTATTATAATTGTGAGGTTGTCGTGAAAGTAAAACAAACTCGAGTTGGAATTTTCCTTTTGTAAAAATGTATACACTTTGGCCCCATATATATCATGAATATATATTCCTTTGAATAAATTAATTTTTGGAAACATAAATAATTCAAAAATTACTTTGAATTATAAGGAATAGTTTCACATAAGTAATTTAAACCAGCTTATAAAATGTGACCATCATGAATATAAAAAAAAAAAAAAATTGGAGAAGGAATTTATATACAAAGGACCAAATGAATTTAAAAGAATACCATGAAAATTTTAATGAGAAGAACTAGTAAGAGGTCGCAAGCTCAAGTGAAAACGCAGATTTGCACTTTAGAAATGCCTCACCGAATGTAAAAAGGAAAAGTATGCTCATTCTAAACATTCACGTGTATCTTTTAAGATGTATTATCGAATTGAGTATTTAGATAATTAATCTGAATTTGTCAATATGATCATGTGATCAATAAAGTAATAAAGGCTTAGAATTGAGAAAAGTTGTGGACATATTAGCTTGGAATCCAGAGGCATCCCACACTCGTGGAATTCAATTACAGAAAATCTGCAGCCGAAAACTACTGAAATGAAAACGGTAGCTACAGATTTCCCCAAAAAAATTCTCTAATGGGTTCCCTTCCCCTTGCAGTTGGGAAAGGGATCTGTTGGGAGGCCAACACACCCTCATCGTCATCTTCATCATCATCGTCGATGTCATCATCATTGTCTTCATCATCATGACGATTATCATTGTCATCATCATTATCATTGTCATTGTTGTCATCAAAATCATCATTATCATCATCGTCATCGTTGTCGTCGTCATCATCGTCATCATCATCATCTTCATCGTCGTCGTCATCATCATCATAGCGTGAAGATTAGTGTTTTAAAACACTAATATCTTGATAGTGTGAGTTAATGATATTGCCAAATACTATAAATAAATATTAATTTAAAGTAATTTATGCCTAAACCTTTATCATTTGATAATGCACATAAGCTACATTGTAGTTAGTAACACACATGGTTTTCTTTTGACGTGATATTTGGTAATAAAAATAAAGTGATTATAGCTATAAATATTTAATTTTATTTATATTTGAAATATTTAATTTCCATAAAATATTTTATATGTAAGTTTAGAATTTATCATTATATTTCTGTCTTGAATGTTTTAAGTTTATTTTTTAAAAAGTATTTAATTTAAATAAGATATTTATATAGAAGAATGTAGTTAGCAAAATTGATGTCCAAAATTTTTACTTAGTTTATTGCTATAATAAAAATATCTTGATGTTAAGAATGTAGAACATAACATTAATGTTTTTTTTTAATCTTTTACATACCTTATGGCTCACGAAAAGATATCAGATTCCAATTTTTTCATACATATTTGATCTTACCGCAACTTTATAGTTTGGTGACAAACATCAAAATCATTTTAGATATTTAGACTTTGTTAAATTGCCACAGCAATGGCTTCTTAAGTCATTTAAATGTTGTCATTCCACCCACCATAGCTTGAGTCTCCTCAATAGCATATTTGTTCCTTATAGCTATTAAATAAGATATATCTCAATGTTCTTAGTAAAAGATTACATGATAATAAATCATTGTTCTCTTCTTTCTTTTATTAGGAATTTATGAATTTTTTTTATGGTGGTGATGACAATGATGACGAAAATGTTACCATATTGTTCTATCATATTTTTTTATATTGAATCCAAGCTCAAGAAGGGCACAAATAATATTATAATGATTATAAAATAATTGGGCCCTTCATCAACATCATCATCATCTTCTTCTTCTTCATCATCATCGTGTTCATCATCACACATCATCATACATCATTGTATTCATCATCACACATCATCGTCATCATCGTCATCATCATGTGGTTCATCATCGTCATCATCCTCACCATCCTCATCATCATCATGATGAACATCATCATCATCATCATCATGTTCATCATCATCAACATCATCATCATCATCATCTTCATCATCATCTTCATCATCATCATCATCATCTTCATGAACATCATCATCATGTGGTTCATCATCGTCATCATCCTCACCATCCTCATCGTCATCATGAACATCCTCATAATCATCATCATCTTCATCATAATCAACATCATCTTCATCATCATCTTCATCATCTTCATGAACATCATCATCATGTGGTTCATCATCGTCGTCATCCTCACCATCCTCATCGTCATCATGAACATCATTATCATAATCATCATATTCATCATCATCAACATCATCATCATCATCTTCATCATCATATTCATCATCTTCATCATCATCATCATCATCATCATCAACTTCATGAACACCATCATCATGTAGTTCATCATCATCATAATCCTCACCATCCTCATTGTCATCGTGAACATCATCATCAAAATCATCTTCTTCATCATCATCTTCATCATCATCTTCATCAACATCATCATCATCATCTTCATCATCATCAACATCATCATCACACACATGTCATCATCATCATCATCAACATCATCATCATCAACATTTTCACCATCACACATCATCATCATCATCATCACACATCATCATCCTCATCACACATCGTCGCCGTCATCATCATCATCATGTGGTTCATGATCTTCATCATCATCACCATCCTCATCATCATCATGAACATCATCATCATCAACAACATCATCTTCATAATATTCATCATCATCTTCATCATCATCATCATCTTCATCATCATCATCATCTTCATAAACATCATCATCATGTGGTTCATCATGAACATCATCACAAACGTCATAATCATCATCATCATCAACATCATCATCCATCAACATCATGATCATCCATCATCATCACCACCATCGTCGCCATTGGCATCGTCGTCGTCGTCGTCATCACCCCCAACAACATCGTCGCCATCGACAACATCATCAGTTTCATCATCATCATCAACATGGATAGAATTTCCATCATTTCATATGATATCAAGATGGTCATCACCATCATCATCACCATCTTCTTCTTCTTCATCATCATCTTCATCTTCATCATCAACATCATCTTCATCCTCATAATCAACATCCTCATCTTGATCAGCATCATCTTCATCATCATAATGATCGACATCATGGATGACATCATGATCATCATCGACATCATCAATCATCAGTGACATCCTCATCCTCATCATCATAGATTCACTGCACACATAAAGACTCAGATAGATACACCCCCCTCTTTGTATATAAAAATAACATAGTATAAATAAATAAATAAAATAAAACATATATAAATAAAACATAGTATATATATATATATATATATATATATATATATATAAATTAATTAATTAAAACATAAAACAATATATATAAATAATAATAAATAAATTATTTATAATACATATATATAAATAAAATAATAAAAACATAAAAGCACAAAAAAACACTAAATGTGGCGCACTATTTTCTTTTCAGCTTCCCGAGAAAGCTTCTTCTGTGCATCTCGTCGGGTGCTTGTGTTTAGTGATCACAAGAAATATTTCCTCTATGCTATGCATCTCGTAGGGTGCTTGTCGTTCAGTGATCAAGGCTCAATCTTCCCAACTTGCTGAAGAACAATATCAGTGGGAGCAACGATTTGGACCGGCCACAAAGAGTAAGGAGAGTGGATAATTGTGGTTTTGTAGCGGACAAGGAGGCCAATTGTCAGTCGAGACAATGGATCCCAAAATTGTGAGTACCATGCCCTAATTCATGTCTATTTTTAAATTGTTAATATAGTCCTGCAAGTCTCCAGGGTTTCTTAGCCAATAGAGGAAAGGTAGAGGCTATTAGAGAAGGCTTAGACCCAGGTTGTGTAGGGTTGGTACATTTCAATCCCGCCTTCTCAATTTAGGCTTTAGATAAAGAAAACACCCATTTTTATGGGGTCAAATGGTCCTCACTCTCTCATCCAGTGGTGATATGTTCCTTCTCACTTGGCTATGGTGAATGGGATCTTGTGTGGGTGAGCAATTAGACACCTCATTTATATACATTGCCTACTTGATTACTGTACTTTTACAAACAACCCTAAGGGTCTCTATCTATACTGCCTGCTTCTTCACCAACTTGAATCCTTCCTTCTCAGCTTTCAAACATGGGTTTTCTTCATTGTGCATGCATTTACATTCATTAGATAATGACAGACCCAATTTGACAGTTTCAGCTAACCCGCATTTGACCCATATTGGCTGATATGGATTCTAAAGTATAGCTAGTCTAAGCGTTACAATTAGTGGACGAACCCATCACATTTTGGTTTGCATTCAAATTGGTTCGACTATTTTTATGTGAGTTATCTCAGCAATCGGTTCCCAAATAAGCTATTAAGCTGACCCCACCCAAATGAGATGCTTAAGCGAGGTTTAGAGAAGGATTCAAGTTCCACCATAGCCACGATAGTTAGATTTTTTTTGCTCACATGTATGCTGGGTCCGTTGGAGAAGGATGAAAATCGGTCGCTCCCTCAAGCAAGATTGTCGAGCCATGTTTTGTTATAAGCAAGAAACTAGAACCTAACCCCTAGATCATTGAAGATCATTATAAAATCCCTAGGTTATAAAGAAACTCGAACCTCACCCAGTATTTTCCAAATTGTAGCAACAATAGGGGTTTTCCATAATTCTGCCAAATGTTATGGATTTCTTCTTTAACGTGTTTTATTATAGAAACCTTATATTAGAAAGCAACTCAAACCTAACCCAGTAATTCCCAAGCTCTAAACACCATGAGAGCTTGGACTATACAATATATTTTCATTAAGTGATTGAATGAACTAATCCACTTACAATAACTATTTTTCAAAATATTAAATTTTTTTCTACATACCTGTTAATATCATCATCAAACAAAAGTCTCCATGAGGACAGAGTTCAAGAACTCTTTCCACATGAACTATATCTCACAAAAGATAACAAGTGTTTAGCCAAGCAATGGTGATGATTCGTGGTATTATGCTTCACAAGTTTGCGATGTTGGGACCTAATGAAACATAATACCAAGAGTCGTCACCATTATTAGCCAACACTTATTAGCTATTTTAGAGTTAGTGAATTGAAAGTGGCTAAGTCAACACAAAAAATAAAGGTAATAAGTTTGACTAAATAAACTATTTTGATAAGTGTACCTACATCTTCCACTACATGCATTGCTTGCATGCCTCACCTATCTCCACGTAATATCAAAATTATTATTATTGGTATGTGTACCTTCTCCCACTGACAGTCTTCTTCCTATTTATTCTCCAAAACAACTATATTATAGGGCCTTTTGGCACGACATTGTTTTGCATGCAACTTTTATTTTCTCAATCTTAGAAAGAAACTCGAAACTAACCCAGTATTTTCCAAATTGTAGCAACAACAGGGGTTTTCCAGAATTCTCCCAAACGTTATGGATTTGTTCTTTAAGGTGTTTTATTATAGAAACCTTATATTGGAAAGAAACTTGAACCTAACCCAATAATTCCCAAGCTCTAAACACCATGAGATATTGGACTATACAATATATTTTCATTAAGTGATTGAATGAAGTAATCCACTTACACTAACTATTTTTTCAAAATATTAAATTTTTTTCTACATACCTGTTAATATCATCATCAAACAAAACTGTCGATGAGGACAGAGTTCAAGAAATTTGTCCACATGAACTATATCTCACAAAAGATAACAAGTGTTCATCCAAGGAACGACGAAGATTCGTGGTGTTATGCTTCACTAGTTTGCGATGTTGCAACCTAATGAAACATAATACCACGAATCATCACCATTATTAGCCAACACTTATTAGCTATTTAGAGTTAGTGAATTGAAAGTGGCTAATTCAACGCAAAAAACAAAGGTAATAAGTTTTACTAAATAAACTATTTTGATAATTCTACCTACATCTTTTGCTACATGCATTACTTGCGTGCCTCACCTATCTCAACGTACTATCAAAATTATTATTACTGGTATGTGTACCTTCTCTCAATGGCAGTCTTCTTCCTATGTATTCTCCAAAACAACTATATTATAGGGCCTTTTGGCATGACATTTTTTTGCATCCAGCTTTTATTTTGTCAATCTAGCATAACTAAAGCACCGAACCTACAAGCATACTATCAAAACAATAGAATATCAGTTTGGGATACTATATTTTTCCATTCGGTGATCCAGTACCTTTTGTAATACCTTCAACCCTTCAAAAGATAGGGGATAAGAGAAGGTACATGTGGTACCTAACAAGGAGAACCTAGATAATGCCTATAAATGATTCATTAATGGTGATGATAAAGTTTCACCTTTGAATTGCTTCAATATCCTATAAATACTAAAGAATCCCTACCCTAGAAATATCATTTCATGAAATAAAACACACCATAATCCACGCATAATTTGATAAATGAATGGAAATTACTATCAATGGGAAATAATAATAATAATAATATACCCATAGATCTTAGTTTATGGATGTATTGAGGTTTATACCACATATTTTATAGTGTATGCATCCAATACTTGCTAGTTACTTGATCACTAATATAAATTGATATACCATCACTCTTATTGGCAACTCCAATTTTTTCACATTTCTAGTAACCTACAAATTCAAAACTCTTTGTTTTCACAAAGGTTTTGTGAGGTTATGGGTGCAAAAATAGTGGAGATTGGAATCCTAGGGTTGATATTGATACCTTCAATTTTTTAGATACCATGATAATTTTATGGTTTCTAATCCCAAGGATCCTCCTTAATTAATACGTCATCATAGTTTTATGGTTGCTAACCCCAAGGGTCGTCAATTGGTAGACGCTCATGTGAAAGCTCACATAGTCCTCAAGATCAAATCTAAAAGAAGAAGGAAAATATTAATTAATTTTTAATTTAAATAAGAAAAATCTAAAATTAATTACCATTTTACGCAATATTACATACATAAATATTTTATTATTAAATATTAAAATATTTAAAATATTTAATTATTATAAATTCAGTGTTTCCTTAGGGTTGAAAATTAGTATGGCAAAACAAGTTAGCGTTGCCTTAGGGTTGAAGATTAATATGGGAAAACAAGCATCATCATGACAAGCTAAAAGGAATAAATCAACAAATTTTACAGACTGACATAAATGTATTTAAAACATGATTTTCATTCCTGAATGTGCCAAATAGCAGATCTGGAAATGTCTGCTCTTCACCACCATGGATTAGATATATATATATATATATATATATATATATATATATGTACTACACAGTAGCACTGAAGAGGTTAAAACATTCACTCTATAGGATCTCCAAGAACTCAACATCATTATTTGTCCATTACTGTAAAGGCATTGTACTAGACGATTTGCCTGGACTTGTTGATTTCATAGTGAAGTTGAACGTAAATGATAAACAAAGAGGAGCACTAAGCAAGCTACAACACTTTGTAGTAAATCGAATGAGTAGAGATATAATGTTTGCAGCATTCTACATACATCCTTCACTTCAATGATGTTAGTTCTTGGCGATCATGTATAGTGGATTTTTTAACCTCTTCAGTGCTACTCTGTAGTGCATATATATACATATATATATAATAATATATATATATATATATATATATATATATATAATCCATGGTGGTGAATAGCGGACATTTCCAGATCTGATATTTGGCACGTTCAGGAATGAAAAGAATGTTTTAAATACATTTATGTCAGACTATAATATTTGTTGATTTATTCCTTTTAGCTTGTCATGATGATGCTTGTTTTCCCATATTAATCTTCAACCCTAAGGAAACTCTAACTTGTTTTCCCATACTAATTTTCAACCCTAAGGCAACACTGAATTTATAATAATAAAATATTTTAAATATTTTAATATTTAATAATAAAATATTTATGTACGTGATATTGCGTAAAATGGTAATTAATTTTAGATTTTTCTTCTTCTTTTAGATTTGATCTTGAGGACTATGTGAGCTTTCACATGAGCATCTACCAATTGACGACCCTTGGGGTTAGAAACCATAAAACTATGATGACATATTAATTAACGAGGATCCTTGGGATTAGAAACCATAAAACTATCATGGTATCTAAAAAATTAAAGATATCAATATCAACCTTAGGATGCCAATCTCCACTATTTTTGCACCCATAACCTCACAAAACCTTCGTGAAAACAAAGAGGTTGTAATTTGTAAGTTACTAGAAATGTAATCCATGGTGGTGAAGAGAGGACATTTCACTTGAATGATGTTTAGGTGTTGAAGCAAGTACTAGGTTTTTAGATGTCCTCCATTTTTTATTTGATGCTTTTATGCCAATTTTCACTGTGTTTGATTTTTTTTTGCCCGTCTTCCAATTAACACAATAAGATGACCTTTGTGGTTTATATAGTTGGTTAGCTTTAGAATTATTCCATGGAGTGAGTGATATTTGATGTTTCCTTGCCCTTATTACATCCCTTAGTTTCATCAAATCATTGAGGAAGGCATGATATGGCTAATTTAAGAGCCTTTTGATTTGTGTGAATAGTCTTTTTTGGTTCTTTCTACTATGGGATTTCCTTAGGGTTTCCTTAGGGTTGAAAATTAGTATGGGAAAACAAGCATTATCAACACAAGCTAAAAGGAATAAATCAACAAATAGTACAGACTGATATAAATGTATTTAAAACATTCTTTTCATTCCTGAATGTGCCGAGTAGAAGATCTGGAAATGTCCGCTCTTCACGACCATGGATTATATATATATATATATATATATGATTGTTGTAGGTTACCACTGGGAAATATGCCTTTGAAGTGATGGCTTATGCACTACAGAGTAGCACTGAAGAGTTTAAAACATCCACTCTACAGGATCTCGAAGAACTCAACATCATTATTTGTCCATTACTGTAAAGGCGATGTACTAGAATATTTGCTTGGACTTGTTGATTTCACCGTGATGTTGAACGTAAATGATAAACAAAGAGGAGCACTAAGAAAGCTAAAACACTTTGTAGGAAATCGGATGAGTAGAGATATAATGCCTGGAGAAGTATACATACATCCTTCACTTGAATGATGTTAGTTCTTGGAAATCCTAACATCATTCAAGTGAAGGATGTATACACACTGCTGCAATATCATGATTCTACCATGAGGTGCTTAGCTGACTAGAAATTGGGTTAGGTAATACTTTGTCATTAATGGAAAATCATGAATCTTATGGTTTATTCTTTGGGTCTTGAAGCAAGTACTAGGCATTTTTATGTCCTCTATTTTTTATTTGAACATTTTATGTCAATTTGCACCGCTTGATTTTTTTTTGTCCCTCTTACAATTAACACGATAAGATGACCTTTGTGGTTTAAACAATTGGTTAGCTTTAGAATTATTCCCTAGTGTGAGTGATATTTAGTGTTTCCTTGCCCTTTTTCCATCCCCTTGGTTTCATCAAATCATTGAGGAAGGCATGATATGGTTAATTTAAGAGCCTTTTGATTTGTGGGGTATAGTCTTTTTTGGTTCTTTCTACTATGGGATTTCCTTAGGGTTGAAAATTAGTATGGGAAAATAAGTTAGCGTTGCCTTAGAGTTGAAAATTAATATGGGAAAATAAGCATCATCAAGACAAGATAAAAGGAATAAATCAGTAAATATTACACACTAATATAAATGTATTTAAAACATTCTTTTCATTCCTGAACGTGCCAAGTAGCAGATCTGGAAATGTCCGCTCTTCACCACTATGTATTATATATATATATATGATTGTTGTACGTTACCACTGGGAAATATTCCTCTGAAGTGCTGGGTTATGCACTATAGAGTAGCACTCCTGAAGAGGTTAAAACATCCGCTCTACAAGATCTCCAAGAACTCAACATCATTATTTGTCCATTACTGTAAAGGCATTGTACTAGAAGATTTTCCTGGACTTGTTAATTTCACCGTGAAGTTGAACGTAAATGATAAACATAGAGGAGAACTAAGCAAGCTACAACACTTTGTAGTAAATAGAATGAGTACATATATAATGTCTACAGCATTCTGCATACATCTTTCACTTGAATGATGTTAGTTCTTGGAGATCCTGTCTGGTGGATGTTTTAACCTCTTCAGTGCTACTCTGTAGTGCATATATATATATATA
>LPNX010292477.1:21340-48753 GCA_001517045.1 Pseudotsuga menziesii | reverse complement strand
ATACCTACCCCATAAAACCCCTAACTCATAATATTTTAATATATCTTATATTTTTCTAGTACATCTCTTAGGAGGCCCATTTTTTACCTCAAATTCTCTCTAATGCCTAGAGCTAGCGAAAGAAAAATGAGAGAGTTGGAGATTATTGAAAAAATCCAACAAACGAATGAAACGAGAGGCAAGCATTGTCGAAGGATTGACCCCATAGTTAAAGTCTAAGGAATGCGATAACGAAAATAAGTATCTATAGAAGTGAAAAGGAAGAACTCAAGCAATGACTTGTTTGATCTAGAATGAGGTCTTCTCGAGTCGAGCCCTGCCCGAGCCAACCACCTAGAGCGAGCCAATCACTAGGGATAAGATCAAAGATAGAGGTACCTGTAATAGTGAAGAGAAGGGGATCGTTGATTATCCAATTACTCCTTAGTCGATAGTAGAACGATAGCCACCAATTAACAAGCAAAATTCAATCTAACAATCGTTAATTATAGAGTTGACTTTCACTTGGTTATTAAGCTAATATTTGCGGATTAAAAGAGGTGAATATGGAAGGAGTTCACATGGGAAAGTGTAATTTTAAGTGTTGAACCCAGATGGCTAAAGTCAAGCACTTCCAAAACTATCTTATAGACTCTAACTCCAATTGGACAAGTCTACACATGTTGCTAAACCTTCTTGAAAAAGAGACTTGATCCTAATCCCTGATACAATACCATAATAACTACTAAGTCTATTGTAAATGTGATCAAAGAATAAAATACATGAGATGTGAGAAGGAGTACCTTTACTTTTGAAACCGAACAAGATAATGATGAAAATCGCGTTAATGAAGGTGGAGGATTGTAATCTCAATGCCAAACCAAGCCATGTACCTGCATTAAAAATGTTAGTTGTTTTTCAAAATATAGTGTGGAATAGGAACGAATCCTCACAGAAAAAGCAAGCTACAAAGCAAGTGCGAGGATACAAAAAAGAAAGAGGTGAAGAAGACACTATCAGAGAACTGACATGGAAAAGAAGCAAAACGTGGTAGTGCTAAAGCTAAGGAACACAAGAGGAGGGAATTGAAGATTATCGTAAAATTCTAAAAAGGAGAAGAGAATATGCAGGCATTATCGAGGTATCGATCCCATGGCTGCAGTCTAGAGGATGCGATAACGAAGATAGGTACCCTATAGAAGTGAAAACGAGGAAGCGTAGTGATGACTTGTTCGATCTAAAAGAGAGTCATCTCGACTCGGGCCCTACCCGAGACAACGACCTAGAGGGAGGCAGCCATAAGGTTTGAGATCAAAGATAATAGTTACATATAAGACTGAAGTGAAGAGGATTGCCGACGTGAAATCGAATTGAGTATACTATTAAGAAATCTTAGAAGAGACTAACTAAGGAGAAAAAATAAATGGAAGGGAATTTCATGGCTAAGGTTTTTTGGTTTATTAAGGGACCTAGGTCTGCAAATTAGCCTACACATGTTACTAAACCATTTTGAAAAAGAGAAGTGATACTAATTCTTCCTACAGTGAAATAATAACACCTAAGTCCTTTATACATGTGATCAAATAAGGAAACACATGAGATGTGAAGACGAGTACCTTTACTTTTCAAACCAACAATGTGCACGATATAAATCCCATAGATCCAGGTGCAGGATCGTCATCTCAATGCCAAACCAACCCATGTACCTACATCACAAATTTTAGTTAGTTTGGTCAAGCACGTGTAGAATAAAGACAACGACTTGTAGAAAAAGGGAGCTACCAAGCAAATGCGAGGATGGAAAAAGCAAGGAGGAGAAAAAGCCACTACGTAAGAACTGATAAGGGAAAGAGGCGAAATGTGGCAGTCCTAAAGCTAGCAATGAAAAAAGGAGAGAATTAAAGATTATCCAAAATGCTCAGCAACGGAAAACGAGAATATGCAAGCATTATCGAGGTATCGATCCCATAGCTGCAGTCTACAGGATGCGATAACAAAGATAGGTACCCTATGGAAGTGAAAACGAGGAAGCAAAGTGATGATTGTTCAATCTAGAAAAGAATCATCTTGAGTTGGGCCCTACCCGAGACAACAACGTAGAGCGACGCAACCATAAGGTATCAGATCAAAGACAAAGTTACATGTAAGATAGAAGCGAAATCGATTTTTGATGTGAAATCGAGTTCAGTATACAATAAAGGAACCTTAGATGAGACAGACTCGGGAGAAAAAATAGATGGAAGGAAATTTCATAGCTAAGATTTTTCGGTTTATTAAGGGACCTAGGTCTGCAAATCACCCTTCACATGTTACTAAACCTTTTTGAAAAAGAGACATGATACTAATCCCTATTACAGTGCAATAATAACACGTAAGTCAATTATACATGAGATCAAATAATGAAATACGTGAGTTGTGAAGAGGAGTACCTTTACTTTTCAAACCAACAATGCTAATGACATAAATCCCATCGGTGCATGTGAAGGATCGTAATCTCAATGTCAAACCAACCCATGTACCTGCATCACAAATGTTAGTTATTTTGGTCAAGCACGTGTAGAATAGGGACAACGACTCGTAAAAAAACGGAGCTACCAAGCAAATATGGGGATGGACACTACGAAAGAACGAATAGAGGAAAGAGGCGAAATTTGGTAGCGCTGGAGCTAGTGATGTAAAAAGGAGAGAGTTGGAGATTATCAAAAAATTCCATCAAAGGCGAGAGACGAGAGGCAAGCATTGTCGAAGCATCAACCCCATAGTTGAAGTCTACGGAATGCAATAACAAAAATTGGCATTCATAGAAGTGAAAAGCACAGAATCGAGCAATCAGTTGTTCGATCTAGAAAGAGGTCATCTCGAGACAAGCCCTGGCAGAGCCAACGACCTAGAGTGAGCCAATCTTTGGGTATGAGATCAAAGATAAAGTTACATGTAATAGTGAAGAGTAAGGGATCGTCAACTATTCAATTACTCCTTATCTGATCGTAGAACTTTAGCCACCAATCAACAAGCAAAAGGCAATCTAACAATCGTTAATTAAAGAATTCACTATCATATGATTATTGAGATAAGCTTTGCAAATGAAAAGAGGTGAAAATGGAAGGAGATCACATGGGAAAGTATGTTTTAAGTGTTGAACCCAGATGGCTTAAGTCAAGCACTTCCAAAAGTATCCTATAGATTTTAACTCCAACTGGACAAGTCTACGCATATTACTAAACCTTCTTGAAAAAGAAACCTCCTAATCCCTGATACAATACCATAATAACTACTAACTCTATTATAAATCTGATTAAACAACGAAATACATGAGATGTGAGAAAGAGTACCTTTACTTTTGAAACCGAACCAGATAATGATGAAAATCGCGTTGATGCAGGTGGAGGATCGTAATCTACATGCCAAACCAGGACATTTACCTGCATAAAAAATGTTAGTTGTTTCTCTAAATACCGAGTGGTATAGGGACGAATCCTCCCACAAAAAGAGAGCTACAAAGCAAGTGTGAGGATACAAAAATGAAAGAGGTGAAGAAGACACTATGGAAGAGCTAACATGGGAAAGAAGCAAAATGTGGTAGTGTTAGATCTAAAGAACGCAAAAGGAGGGACTTGAAGATTATCGTAGAATTTTAGCAAAGGAAAAAGACAATAGGCATGCATTAACAATGTATTGATCCTGTTGCCCACCTATTTCGACTAGGTGGCAACTCCATGTACATGAAGATGTACATAATTGTACAAGTTGTACCTTGGAAAAATCTGAGGATTTTTCACTCCTGCAGGGCTATTGCCCCTTTGTAAAACGAAATGTCCGCTCCCCTGCGTGGGAAAATTAATGTAATTTTATGTGCTAGTGTGGGTCATATGATACGGATGCCACACCATGGAACTGGTTGTTAGGGAAGTCCCCTCATCAAGTGTTTTTCCCTTTCCAATTGATCTTGTTGTGTAAACGAGTTTAATCGGTTTGGTTTTCACTCAAAATCCTCCAAAGTGGTGACGAGCGTTCTACCAGTCAAGTCCATGAGGTGGCTAATTCTTCAAAGAGTGATTCATGACCATGCTATACATTTGTATAGAGTCTTGCGAAGTTTCGTTGTGTTGTTGTATTTTATTTTATTTTTTCTAGTTAATTAATTTCACCCCTTGGTGATTAATTAACTCAGTTTTCGATGTAATAATGTAATTGCTCAAGCATGGCATTTTGTAATAGGGGCTATGAATGCAAGATAAATTGCTATGAAACCCCCTAAGCCACTGCTTCGAGTCCCATGTCATTCTGACAGGGGATTGAGGAGATAGACCATTTTGTCTAAGGCAAGGTCTATTTTTCCTAGGGAATTAATTAATTTCCCCAAGTCAAAATTCACATTTTTTTATTTTGAAGTAAAAAATCAAAAAAAAATGCCATGGTAATTTGGTTTGGGAGTTCCTAAGCCTAGGAAAATTTATTCCAAAGTTTTCCACCCCCCCATGGCCAGGATATAAATTTTTTAATTTATTTTTAATTTTTCCTAAGTCAAAATTGGAAAAATTTTAAAAATTAAATTAAAAATTTTAATCTAAGGTGAATTAAATTTTAGCCTAAGTCTAAAGGTAAAATGTCTTGGAGCAAAAGATTAAAAGCCTAAAAGCCTAGCTAGAAGATGCCTAAGCTTTATTAAGTGGTTAAAACCCTCATTAAAGGGGGACGTCATAGTTAAAACCCTCACAAAGTTAGAGGTAGCGCTAGCTAAAGATGAAGGCACTATCAATTTGGAGGAGGGCGCAAGCATGACAAAAGGTCTCCACTATATTAAGTGGGGCGTCCAAGCTAAATGGAGGCGCTAGCCAAACTTAGAGGTGGGCACTAATATGAAGACTCCACCAAAATATGTAAAGGACGCTACTATATTAAGTGGGAGCGCTAATGTTTAGTGAGGCGTCCATGTAAAAAAGGGGCATCATAAAAGAGGGGCGCTACTATATCAAATGAGGGCGCTACCATAAAATAGAGGAGGCGCTAACCGTAGAGACTACCAAATAGAGGGGGCGCATGCTAAATTTAAAGGAGGCGCTATTTCTTGAAGGGAGGCGCTAGCTTGTTTAGTGGGCATCTACACTTAGAGGAAGCCGCCATATTAAGAGGATGTCCAGCCAAAGATGGAGGGGGGCGCCTAGTTGGGCCCACTTTATTTTTATTTAACCTAAAAGCTCATCTAAGGGTGAGCATTACGTCAAAGATCTAGATCTAAAGGTGAGGATGCTTAGAACATGGATCAAGCACTCTGGCCGTTGATTGAAGATTAATCCAAGGGTATGGATTAATTGAGAAGAATGGAAAGTCAAATACCTAGATCTAGTGGTGGAGATTAAACCCTAAATCTAGATCTAATCTCAGCCATTGATCTTCAAGGGATTGGGGTTTGCCTCAACTATATAATGAGGGTCTCACTCCCTCATTCGACATGATCTCTCATACTATTGTTATGCTGCCGGAATATTTCTTCTTACTCTCATATTTTCTTGCCACATATTTGTATTGAAGCTTTGGCCTAGTTGGGCCATTTAATAGAAAAATTCTTTGGAGGGACACTGTGCTGCAATATTTTCATGATCCATTTCTTGTGAGGTAACTTGTATTTTTTCAGTTTGCATTTTTATAATATTCTAGTTAGCTCTCCACAAAGTGTTTTATGGAGAGATTAGAGAGTAAAAGTGTTTTTATTCTCTTTTATGAATGTTTTAACACATTTCTTTCAAAGTATTTTGCAGGAACTGTTAGACATTCATCACTAGGTTTACGATTTTGCAGACCTAGATTTATTTGCAGGTTGTCCAAGCAAGGAGATCTCTCCAAGGGCTTCATTTCGGCAAATTTTAAATTCGGCCATTGACTTTCAGCTTGCCTGAAACTGGGTTTTATTCACTGTATAGTGAATATAACCCTTGTTTTAGGGCCCCAACCTATTATATATTAGCATAGGCCTTTATTTCTGCTATTTAAACATCATTTAGGTGGCTGGAAACTCATTTTCCAGTCCTCTAAATCTCATATTTCTGCCATATTTACATTCAGATTTTTACTGTAAATTTTGTAAATTTTGTACTAAATTTTTCTGATAAATCTCTTTAGTGTTTTCTGTGATTTCCAGGGAACATAGCTTGCTGGTTTATGATAGGTTATGCACAAGTAAAGGAGAGGTGCTGCCCAAATAGGCCCAGAATCTCCTCAATCTTTAACCGGTCCAAAAAGGGGTTCAAACCCTCACCTCTCTCTTTCATTTTCTGATTATTGTAAACCCCAAACGAGAGTCTCTCTTGGGGTATTCTTCAAAGCTTATAAGCGTTTGTAATCCATAAGTAACTAGATTAGGAAGTAGAGTAGGAAGTAGGATATTAGTTTGCTTAGATTTCTGTTTATGCAATTTTATTTTTCCGGTTAAAAAGATAATCATACAACCCATCCAATCCTGTGTATCCTCTATCCACTTGTCATCTCCCTTTAGGGACTTCAAGCTGGATATGAAAAGCAGGAGAAGTGGGGGCTTAGGTAATTAAAACAATCTTCTTCTCTTGTACTACAATCAAACACACTTTATTTTCCAAGTCCAAGATCAAATACCGACACCTCCCATAAGGGATACAGCTTCGTTGATCTTGTTGATCGTTTTAAAATAAACATTGCATGTTAATCACCCAGATAAAATTTACTTCTAAAACTTACCACCACCAACTTCCCATCTTCTGCTCCTCTACTCGGTTATCACCCTTCGGGGTACTCACGAGATACGACCAGGAGACAGGGAAGTCTTAGTTTAATAGGCATCCATCTAGTAATTGTTTGGTTGATTAAAAACAGTGACCTCTGAGGTGATTTGGGGTAGTAGACCGTGGGGGGTCTCTAGGCGCTTTGACGTCCTCCTTGTTGAGCACCAGGCCATTGGGGTTTGACCTGTGAGCTACGGGTGGGCTTTGTTCCCACTTTGTTGAGCGCAACAGCACTCCCTCTTCGACTTGAGAAGAACTAGATCGGGGTAGTCACACCACCGGTTCCAAAACTTAACTTCAAGAAGAAAAAATTTAATAAAATTAACTAAAATAAACCAAGAGACATTTCAAAACCGGTTCTACAACACTTTTCCATTTCAGCACTCTTTCACTCCAGCATTGCACTACCATTCTTTACTTTCAGTTTTATTTACTTTCAGTCACATTTACTTTCAGCTATGCAATCGTTATGTGGTGAATGCTTAAATGCTTAAAGTCTTTCCATTGTTTAATTTAAGGTTGGTTTAATAATTTTCACTTAAAGCACTTTCTGTTGTATTGGAAATCTTGTTCATATTGTCTATATTGGTAAATTATCTGTGTATTGCTTAATATTTTGGTTCATTGTTGTTTATAGTTGTATGATTCATTTATTTCATTCTTAAACACCTAAGCTGTAGTTTAATCAGAAATTAAATCTCAAATTTATTTGCAAGCTTATAAAGTTGTAATCTATCTTTAGACTCCATTTGTAATAGGCACTGGTCTTTGTTATCTAAAGGTCTGCTTGTCATTAAAAGGAAATTTTGCATCTGCATGCTGCTTGTCATTCCTTAGACAATATAGAGTCTTAGCCTCATTCTTATTAAACGATCCCTTTAATTAATTTGTAATTAATTAATAAACCTGGAACTTAGTTCTCCCATAGGGACTACCCCCCTTGGCTATGTTGGGATCTTGCCTAAACAGAGGAGTTGTGGACTGTGGTGACAGTGGTCCCCAGCTCTCACTTGCCCCCAAGGACACACATAGCAAGTTGTGACTTTCCTGCGCCTTAAAGTGTGAATTAGGTGGCAACAGATCCCAATAGTTGTAGTCTACAAAATGCAATAATGAAGATAGGTACCCTATAGAAGTGAAAACAATGAAGTGGAGTGATGACCTGTTCGATCTAGAAAGATGTTGTCTCGAGCCGAGCCCTACCCGAAACGACAACCTAGAGCGAGGCAGCCACTAGGGATGAGATCAAAGATAGAGTTACATATAAACTAAAGCGAAGGGGATTATTGACGTGAAATCGAGCTGAGTATACAATCTAGAAACCTTAGAAGAGACAAAGTGAGAAAGAAAAATACAAGGAAGGGAATTTGATACCTAATTTTTTTTTGCTTATTAAGTGATCTAGGTCTCCAATTTAGCCTACACAAGTTAATAAACCTTTTTGAAAAAGAGACTTGATTGTAATCCCTGTTACAATTGAATAATAACACCTAAGTCTATTATACACGTGATCAAATAATGAAATACATGAGATGTGAAGAGGAGTACCTTTATTTTTCAAACCAACGTTGTTAATGATATAAATACCATTGATGCATTTGGAGGATCATAATCTCAAATCCAAACTAACCCATGTACCTGCATCACAAATGTTTATTAGTTTGGTCAACCATGTGTGGAATAGGGACAATGACTCATAGGAAAAGGGAGCTACCATGTAAATGTGGTTATAGAAAAAGCGAGGAGGAGAAAAAGACACTACGGAATAACTTATAGACGAACGAGGAAAAATGTGGCACTCCTAGAGCTAGCGAAGGAAAAGGAGAGAGTTGGAGATTATTGAAAAAATCCAGCAAAGGAATGAAACAAGAGGCAAGCATTGTCGAAGGATTGACCCCATAGTCGAAGTCTAAGGAATGCGAAAATAAGTATCTATAGAAGTGAAAAGGAAGAACTCGAGCAATGACTTGTTCGATCCAGAAAGAGGTCATCTCGAGCCGGGGCCTACCCGAGCCAACAACCTAGAGCGAGCCAATCACTAGGGATAAGATAAAAGATACAGGTACCTGTAATAGTGAAGAGAAGGCGATCGTTGATTATCCAATTACTCCTTAGCCGATAGTAGAACGATAGCCACCAATTCACAAGCAAACATTAGAGGAAATTTCAACTCAAAATGGGCATCCTAAAATAAATTAATAAAATAACAATTAAAATAATATTTATTAATTTTGGAGGAAAAAAAGAAAAAAACTACTTTTTTGTTTGTATTTTTGACATATCTCCCCGTGTTTTTAATCAAATTTCGATCGGGAGAGCTCGTTGGATGCGGAATTAAATTCCGCATCCAACGAGTACCCACTCGGCATACTTTTGACAGACCCCTCTACCCCAAAAACAAGAAATACCTGATTCTGCATCCAACGAGCTCTCCCGATCAAAATTTGAGTAAAAACACGGGGAGATTTGTCGAAAATACAAACAAAAAAAGTAGTTTTTATTATGATACCTATCCCCAAATTTATATTAAAAAAGTGTTTAAAACCTATATGGTATTTCAAATTTAAAGCAATTTCATTGGCTAAGACATGATGGCATGGAATTTGAATCAAAGTTAAAAGGCCCATTTTGAGTTGAAATTTCCTCTAATGATTCGATCTAACAATCGTTAATTATAGAGTTGACTTTCACTTGGTTATTAAGCTAAGATTTGCAGATTAAAAGAGGTGAATATGGAAGGAGTTCACACGGGAAAGTGTAGTTTTAAGTGTTGAACCCAGATGGCTAAAGTCAAGCACTTCCAAATGTATCATATAGACTCTAACTCCAATTGGACAAGTCTACACATGTTACTAAACCCTCTTGAAAAAGACACTTGATCCTAATCCCTGATACAATACCATAATAACTACTAAGTCTATTGTAAATGTGATCAAAGAATAAAATACATGAGATGTGAGAAGGAGTACCTTTACTTTTGAAACCGAACAAGATAACGATGAAAATTGCGTTAATCCAAGTGGAGGATTGTAATCTCAATGCCAAACCAAGCCATGTACCTACATAAAAAATGTTAGTTGTTTTTCAAAATACAGAGTGGAATAGGAACAAATCCTCACAGAAAAAGCAAGCTACAAAGCAAGTGCGAGGATACAAAAAAGAAAGAGGTGAAGAAGACACTATCAGAGAACTGACATGGAAAAGAAGCGAAATGTGGTAGTGCTAGAGCTAAAGAACACAAAAGGAGGGAATTGAAGATTATCGTAAAATTCTAAAAAGGAGAAGAGAATATGCAGGCATTATCGAGGTATCGATCCCATAGCTGCAGTCTAGAGGATGCGATAACGAAGATAGGTACCCTATAGAAGTGAAAACGAGGAAGCGTAGTGATGACTTGTTCGATCTAGAAGAGAGTCATCTCGAGTCGGGCCCTACCCAAGACAACGACCTAGAGGGAGGCAGCCATAAGTTTTGAGATCAAAGATAACAGTTACATATAAGATTGAAGTGAAGGGGATTGTTGAAGTGAAATCGAATTGAGAATACTATCAAGAAATCTTAGAAGAGACAAACTAAGGAGAACAAATAGATGGAAGAGAATTTCATAGGTAAGGTTTTTTCGGTTTATTAAGGGACCTAGGTCTGCAAATTAGCCTACACATGTTACCCAAGACAACGACGTAGAGGGAGGCAGCCATAAGGTTTGAGATCAAAGATAACAGTTACATATAAGACTGAAGTGAAGGTAATTGCCGAAGTGAAATCAAATTGAGTATACTATCAAGAAATCTTAGAAGAGACAAACAAAGGAGAAAAAATAGATGGAAGGGAATTTCATAGCTAAGGTTTTTCGGTTTATTAAGGGACCTAGGTCTGCAAATTAGCCTACACATGTTACTAAACCATTTTGAAAAAGAGACGTGATACTAATTCTTCCTACAGTGAAATAATAACACCTAAGTCTATTATACATGTGATCAAATAATGAAATACATGAAATGTGAAGAGGAGTACCTTTACTTTTCAAACCAACAATGTGCATGATATAAATCCCATAGATCCAGGTGGAGGATCGTCATCTCAATGCCAAACCAACCCATGTACCTGCATCACCAATTTTAGTTAGTTTGGTCAAGCACGTGTAGAATACAGACAACGACTTGTTGAAAAAAGGAGCTACCAAGCAAATGTGAGGATGGAAAAAGCGAGGAGGAGAAAAAGACACTACGTAAGAACTGATAAGGGAAAGAGGCGAAATGTGGCAGTCCTAAAGCTAGCAATGAAAAAAGGAGAGAATTAAAGATTATCCAAAATTATCAGCAAAGGAAAACGAGAATATGCAAGCATTATCAAGGTATCGATCCCATAGCTGCAGTCTACAGGATGCGATAACAAAGATAGGTACCCTATAGAAGTGAAAACGAGGAAGCAAAGTGATGATTGTTCAATCTAGAAAAGAATCATCTCGAGTCATGCCCTACCCGAGACAACAACCTAGAGCGACGCAACCATAAGGCATGAGATCAAAGATAGAGTTACATGTAAGATAGAAGCGAAATCGATTTCCGATGTGAAATCGAGTTCACTATACAATAAAGAAACCTTAGATGAGACAGACTAAGGAGAAAAAATAGATGGAAGGAAATTTCATAGCTAAGATTTTTCGGTTTATTAAGGGACCTAGGTCTGCAAATCACCCTTCACATGTTACTAAACCTTTTTGAAAAAGAGACATGATACTAATCCCTTTTACAGTGCAATAATAACACCTAAGTCAATTATACATGTGATCAAATAATGAAATACGTGAGTTGTGAAGAGGAGAACCTTTACTTTTCAAACCAACAATGCTAATAACATAAATCCCATTGGTGCATGTGAAGGATCATAATCTCAATGTCAAACCAACCCATGTACCTGCATCAGAAATGTTAGTTTGGTCAAGCGCGTGCAAAATACGGACAACGACTTGTAGAAAAACGAAGCTACCAAGCAAATATGGGGATGGACACTACGAAAGAACGAATGGAGGAAAGAGGCCAAATTTTGCCGCTCTGGAGCTAGCGATGTAAAAAGGAGAGAGTTGGAGATTATCCAAAAATTCCATCAAAGGCGAGAGACGAGAGGAAAGCATTGTCAAAGTATCAACCCCATAGTTGAAGTCTACGGAATGTGATAACAAAAATTGGCATTCATAGAAGTGCAAAGGACAAAATCGAGCAATCAGTTGTTCGATCTAGAGAGAGGTCATCACGACACAAGCCTTGGCAGAGCCAACGACCTAGAGTGAGCCAATCTTTGGGTATGAGATTAAAGATAAAGTTACCTGTAATAGTGAAGAGTAAGGGATCGTCAACTATTCAATTACTCCTTATCCGATGGTAGAACTTTAGCCACCAATTAACAAGCAAAAGCCAATCTAACAATCGTTAATTACAGACTTCACTTTCATATGTTTATTGAGATAAGCTTTGCAGATGAAAAGAGGTGATAATGGAAGGAGGTCACATGGGAAAGTATGTTTTAAGTGTTGAACCCAGATGGCTTAACTCAAGCATTTCCAAAAGTATCCTATGGATTCTAACTCCAATTGGACAAGTCTATGCATGTTACTAAACCTTCTTGAAAAAGAGACTTCCTTATCCCTGATACAATACCATAATAACTACTAAGTCTATTATAAATGTGATTAAACAATGAAATACATGAGATGTGAGAAAGAGTACCTTTACTTTTGAAACCGAACCAGATAACGATGAAAATTGCATTGATGCAGGTGGAGGATCGTAATCTACATGCCAAACCAGGACATTTACCTGCATAAAAAATGTTAGTTGTTTCTCTAAATACCGTGTGGTATGGGGACGAATCTTCCCACAAAAAGAGAGCTACAAAGCAAGTGTGAGGATACAAAAAAGAAAGAGGTGAAGAATACACTATGGAAGAGCTAACATGGGAAAGAAGCAAAAGGAGGGACTTGAAGATTATCGTAGAATTTTAGCAAAGGAAAAAGACAATAGGCATGCATTAACAATGTATTGATCCCAATAGTTGTAGTCTACAAAATGCAATAATGAAAATAGGTACCCTATAGAAGTGAAAACAATGAATGGGAGTGATGACCTGTTCGATCTAGAAAGATGTCGTCTCGAGTCAAGCCCTACCCGAAACGACAACCTAGAGCAAGGCAGCCACTAGGGATGAGATCAAAGATAGAGTTACATATAGACTTAAGCGAAGGGGATTATTGACGTGAAATCCAGCTGAGTATACAATCAAGAAACCTTAGAAGAGACAAAGTGAGAAAGAAAAATACAAGGAAGGGAATTGGATACCTAATTTTTTTTTGTTTATTAAGCGATCTAGGTCTCCAATTTTGCCTACACAAGTTAATAAACATTTTCGAAAAAGAGACCTGACTGCAATCCCTATTACAATTGAATAATAACACCTAAGTCTATTATACACGTGATCAAATAATGAAATACATGAGATGTGAAGAGGAGTACCTTTATTTTTCAAACCAATGTTGTTAATGATATAAATACCATTGATGCATTTGGAGGATCGTAATCTCAAATCCAAACTAACCCATGTACCTGCATCACAAATGTTTATTAGTTTGGTCAACCATGTGTGGATTAGGGACAACGACTTGTAGAAAAAGAGAGCTACCATGCAAAGGCAGGTATAGAAAAAGCGAGGAGGAGAAAAAGACACTACAGAATAACTTATACAGGAAAGAGGCAAAATGTGGCACTCCTAGAGCTAGCGAAGGAAAAAGGAGAGAGTTGGAGATTATTGAAAAAATCCAGCAAAGGAATGAAACGAGAGGCAAGCATTGTCGAAGGATTGACCCCATAGCTGAAGTCTAAGGAATGCGATAACGAAAATAAGTATCTATAGAAGTGAAAAGGAAGAACTCGAGCAATGACTTGTTCGATTTAGAAAGAGGTCATCTCGAGTTGGGCCCTCCCCGAGCCAACGACCTAGAGCGAGCCAATCACTAGGGATAAGATCAAAGATAGAGGTACCTGTAATAGTGAAGAGAAGGGGCTCATTGATTATCCAATTACTCCTTAGCCGATAGTAGAACGATAGCCACCAATTAACAAGCAAAATTTGATCTAACAATCGTTAATTATAGAGTTGACTTTCACTTGGTTATTAAGCTAAGATTTGCAGATTAAAAGTGGTGAATATGGAAGGAGATCACGTGGGAAAGTGTAGGTTTAAGTGTTGAACCCAGATGGTTAAAGTCAAGCACTTCCAAAAGTATCTTATAGACTCTAACTCCAATTGGACAAGTCTACACATGTTACCAAACCTTCTTGAAAAAGAGACTTGATCCTAATCCCTGATAAAATACCATAATAACTATTAAGTCTATTGTAAATGTGATCAAAGAATAAAATACATGAGATGTGAGAAGGAGTACCTTTACTTTTGAAACCGAACAAGATAACGATGAAAATCGCGTTAATGCAGGAGGAGGATTGTAATCTCAATGCCAAAGCAAGCCATGTACCTACATAAAAAATGTTAGTTGTTTTTCAAAATACAGTGTGTAATAGGAACGAATCCTCACAGAAAAAGCAAGCTACAAAGCATGTGCGAGGATACAAAAAAGAAAGAGGTGAAGAAGACACTATCAGAGAATTGACATGGAAAAGAAGCGAAATGTGGTAGTGTGAGAGCTAAAGAACACAAAAGGAGGGAATTGAAGATTATCGTAAAATTCTAAAAAGGAGAAGAGAATATGCAGGCATTATCGAGGTATCGATCCCATAGCTGCAGTCTAGAGAATGCAAAAACGAAGATAGGTACCCTATAGAAGTGAAAACGAGGAAGCGTAGTGATGACTTGTTCGATCTAGAAAAGAGTCATCTTGAGTCGGGCCCTACCTGAGACAACGACCTAGAGGGAGGCAGCGATAAGGTTTGAGATCAAAGATAAGAGTTACATATAAGACTGAAGTGAAGGGGATTGCTGACTTGAAATCGAATTGATTATACTATCAAGAAATCTTAGAAGAGACAAACCAAGGAGAAAAAATAGATGGAAGGAAATTTCATAGCTAAGATTTTTCGGTTTATTAAGGGACCTAGGTCTGCAAATCACCCTTCACATGTTACTAAACCTTTTTGAAAAAGAGACATGATACTAATCCCTGTTACAATGCAATAATAACACCTAAGTCAATTATACATGTGATCAAATAATGAAATACGTGAGTTGTGAAGAGGAGTACCTTTACTTTTCAAACCAGCAATGCTAATGACATAAATCCTATTGGTGCATGTGAAGGATCGTAATCTCAATGTCAAACCAACCCATGTACCTGCGTAAAAAATGTTAGTTATTTTAGTCAAGCGCATGTAGAATAGGGACAAGGACTCATAGAAAAAGGGAGCTACCAAGCAAATATGGGATGGACACTATGAAACAACGAATAGAGGAAAGAGGCAAAATTTGGCAGCGCTGGAGCTAGCAATGCAAAAAAGAGAGACTTGGAGATTATCCAAAAATTCAATCAAAGGCAAGAGACGAGAGGCAAGCATTGTCGAAGCATCAACCCCATAGTTGAAGTCTACGGAATGCGATAACAAAAATTGGCATTCATAGAAGTGAAAAGGACAAAATCGAGCAATAGTTGTTCGATCTAGAAAGAGGTCATCTCGAGACAAGCCCTGGCAGAGCCAACGACCTCGAGTGAGCCAATCTTTGGGTATGAGATCAAAGATAAAGTTACCTGTAATAGTGAAAAGTAAGGGATCGTCAACTATTCAATTACTCCTTATCCGATAGTCGAACTTTAGCCACCAATTAACAAGCAAAAGGCGATCTAACAATCGTTAATTATAGACTTCACTTTCATATGATTATTGAGATAAGCTTTGCAGATGAAAAGAGGTGAAAATGGAAGGAGGTCACATGGGAAAGTATTTTTTAAGTGTTGAACCTTAAGTCAAGCACTTCCAAAAGTATCCTATAGATTCTAACTCCAATTGGACAAGTCTACGCATGTTACTAAACGTTCTTGAAAAAGAGACTTCCTAATCCCTGATACAATACCATAATAACTACTAAGTCTATTATAAATGTGATTAAACAATGAAATACATGAGATGTGAGAAAGAGTACCTTTACTTTTGAAACCGAACTAGATAACGATGAAAATCGCGTTGATGCAGGTGGAGGATCGTAATCTACATGCCAAACCAGGACATTTACCTGCATAAAAAAATGTTAGTTGTTTCTCTAAATACCGTGTGGTATAGGGATGAATCCTCCCCAAAAAAGAGAGCTACAAAGCAAGTGTGAGGATACAAAAATGAAAGGGGTGAAGAAGACACCATGGAAGAGCTAACATGGGAAAGAAGCAAAATGTGGTAGTGTTAGAGCTAAAGAACACAAAAGCAGCGACTTGAAGATTATCGTAGAATTTTAGCAAAGGAAAAAGACAATAGGCATGCATTAACAATGTATTGATCCCAATAGTTGTAGTCTACAAAATGCAATAATGAAAATAGGTACAGGATAGAAGTGAAAACAATGAAGCGGAGTGATGACCTGTTCGATCTAGAAAGATGTTGTCTCAATTCGGGCCCTACCCGAAATGACAACCTAGAGCGAAGCGGCCACTAGGAATGAGATCAAAGATAGAGTTACATATAAACTAAAGCGAAGGGGATTATTGACGTGAAATAGACCTGAGTATACAATCAAGAAACCATAGAAGAGAAAAAGTCAGAAAGAAAAATACAAGGGAATTTGATACCTAATTTTTTTTTGTTTATTAAGTGATCTAGGTCTGCAATTTAGCCTACACAGGTTAATAAACGTTTTTGAAAAAGAGACCTGATTGCAATCCCTGTTACAATTGAATACAACAACCTAGAGCGAGGCGGCCACTAGGGATGAGATCAAAGATAGAGTTACATATAAACTGAAGCGAAGGGGATTATTGACGTGAAATCGACCTGAGTATACAATCAAGAAACCTTAGAAGAGACAAAGTCAGAAAGAAAAATACAAGGAAGGGAATTTGATACCTAAATTTTTTTTGTTTATTAAGTGATCTAGGTCTCCAATTTAGCCTACACAGGTTAATAAACCTTTTTGAAAAAGAGACCTGATTGCAATCCCTGTTACAATTGAATAAAAACACCTAAGTCTATTATACATGTGATCAAATAATGAAATACATGAGATGTGAAGAGTAGTACCTTTATTTTTCAAACCAATGTTCTTAATGATATAAATACCAATGATGCATTTGGAGGATCGTAATCTCAAATCCAAACTAACCCATGTACCTGCATCACAAATGTTTATTAGTTTGGTCAACCATGTGTGGAATAGGGACAACGACTCGTAGAAAAAGGGAGCTACCATGCAAATGCAGGTATAGAAAAAGCGAGGAGAAAAAGACACTACGGAATAACTTATAGAGGAAAGAGGCAAAATGCACTCCTAGAGTTAGCAAAGGAAAAAGGAGAGAGTTGGAGATTATTGAAAAAATCCAGCAAAGGAATGAAACGAGACGCAAGCATTGTCGAAGGATTGACCCCATAGTCAAAGTCTAAGGAATGCGATAACGAAAATAAGTATCTATAGAAGTGAAAAGGAAGAACTCGAAGTATGACTTGTTCGATCTAGAAAGAGGTCATCTCAAGCCGGGCCCTACCCGAGCCAGCGACCTAGAGCGAGCCAAGCACTAGGGATAAGATCAAAGATAGTTGTACCTGTAATAGTGAAGAGAAGGGGATCGTTAATTATCCAATTACTCCTTAGCTGATAGTAGAACGATAGCCACCAATTAACAAGCAAAATTCGATCTAACAATCGTTAATTCTAGAGTTGACTTTCACTTGGTTATTAATCTAAGATTTGCAGATTAAAAGAGGTGAATATGGAGGGAGTTCACATGGGAAAATGTAGTTTTAAGTGTTGAACCCAGATGGCTAAAGTCAAGCCCTTCCAAAAGTATCTTGTAGACTCTAACTCCAATTGGACAAGTCTACACATGTTACTAAACCTTCTTGAAAAAGAGACTTGATCCTAATCCCTTATACAATACCATAATAACTACTAAGTCTATTCTAAATGTGATCAAAGAATAAAATACATGAGATGTGAGAAGGAGTACCTTTACTTTTGAAACCGAACAAGATAACGATGAAAATCGGGTTAATGCAGGTGGAGGATTGTAATCTCAATGCCAAACCAAGCCATGTACCTGCATAAAAAATGTTAGTTTTTTTTCAAAATACAGTGTGGAATAGGAACGAACCCTCACAAAAAAAGCAAGCTACAAAGCAAGTGGGAGCATACAAAAAAGAAAGAGGTGAAGAAGACACTATCAGAGAACTGACATGGAAAAGAAGCGACATGTGGTAGTGCTAGAGCTAAAGAACACAAAAGGAGGGAATTGAAGATTATCGTAAAATACTAAAAAGGAGAAGAGAATATGCAGGCGTTATCGAGGTATCGATCCCATAGCTGCAGTCTAGAGGATGCGATAACAAAGATAGGTACCCTATAGAAGTGAAAACGAGGAAGCGTAGTGATGACTTGTTCGATCTAGAAAAGAGTCCTCTCGAGTCGGGCCCTACCCAAGACAATGACCTAGAGGGAGGCTGCCATAAGGTTTGAGATCAAAGATAACCGTTACATATAAGACTGAAGTGAAGGGGTTTGCCAACGTGAAATCGAATTGAGCATACTATCAAGAAATCTTAGAAGAGACAAACTAAGGAGAAAAAATAGATGAAAGGGAATTTCATAGCTAAGGTTTTTTTATTTATTAAGGGACCTATGTTTGCAAAATAGCCTACACATGTTACTAAACCATTTTGAAAAAGAGACGTGATACTAATTCTTGATACAGTGAAATAATAACACTTAAGTCTATTATACATGTGATCAAATAATGAACTATATGAGATGTGATAAGGAGTACCTTTACTTTTCAAACCAACAGTGCATGATATAAATCCCATAGATCCAGGTGGAGGATCGTAATCTCAGCCCCAAACCAACCCATGTACCTGCATCACAAATTTTAGTTAGTTTGGTCAAGCACGTGTAGAATACAGACAACGACTTGTAGAAAAAAGGAGCTACCAAGAAAATGCGAGGATGGAAAAAGCGAGGAGGAGAAAAAGACACTACGTAAGAACTGATAGGGGAAAGAGGCGAAATGTGGCAGTCCTAAAACTAGCAATGAAAAAAGGAGAGAATTAAAGATTATCCAAAAATTTCAGCAAAGGAAAACGAGAATATGCAAGCATTATCAAGGTATCGATCCCACAACTGCAGTCTACAAGATGCAATAACAAAGATAGGTACCCTATAGAAGTGAAAACGAGGAAGCAAAGTGATGATTGTTCAATCTAGAAGAGAATCATCTCGAGTTGGGCCCTACCCGAGACAACAACTTAGAGCGACGCAACCATAATGGATGAGATCAAAGATAGAGTTACATGTAAGATAGAAGCGAAATCCATTTCTGATGTGAAATTGAGTTCAGTATACAATAAAGAAACCATTTCTGATGAGATCAAAGATAGAGTTACATGTAAGATAGAAGCGAAATCCATTTCTGATGTGAAATTGAGTTCAGTATTAAGGGACCTAGGTCTGCAAATCACCCTTCACATGTTACTAAACATTTTTTGAAAAGAGACATGATACTAATCCTTGTTACAATGCAATAATAACACCTAAGTCAATTATACATGCGATCAAATAATGAAATACGTGAGTTGTGAAGAGGAGTACCTTTACTTTTCAAACCAACAATGCTAATGACATAAATCCCATTGGTGCATGTGCAGGATCGTAATCTCAATGTCAAACCAATCCATGTATCTGCATCAACAATGTTAGTTAGTTTGGTCAAGCGCGTGTAGAATAGGGACAACGACTCGTAGAAAAGGGGAGCTACCAAGCAAATATGGGGATGGACACTACGAAAGAACGAATAGAGGAAAGAGGCGAAATTTGGCAGCGCTGGAGCTAGCGATGTAAAAAGGAGAGAGTTGGAGATTATCCAAAAATTCCATCAAAGGCGAGAGACGAGAGGCAAGCATTGTCGAAGCATCAACCCCATAGATGAAGTCTACGAAATGCGATAACAAAAATTGGCATTCATAGAAGTGGAAAGGACAAAATCGAGCAATCAGTTGTTCGATCTAGAAAGAGGTCATCTCGAGACAAGCCCTCGCACAGCCAATGACCTAGAGTGAGCCAATCTTTGGGTATGAGATCAAAGATAAAGTTACCTGTAATAGTGAAGAGTAAGGGATCGTCAACTATTCAATTACTCCTTATCCGATAGTAGAACTTTAGCCACCAATTAACAAGCAAATGGCGATCTAACAATCGTTAATTACAGACTTCACTTTCATATGATTATTGAGATAAGCTTTGCAGATGAAAAGAGGTGAAAATCGAAGGAGGTCACATGGGAAAGTATGTTTTAAGTGTTGAACCTAGATGGATTAAGCCAAGCACTTCAAAAAGTATCCTATAGATTCTAACTCCAATTGGACAAGTCTACGCATATTACTAAACCTTCTTAAAAAAGAGACTTCCTAATCCTTGATACAAGACCATAATAACTACTAAGTCTATTATAAATGGGATTAAACAATGAAATACATGAGATGTGAGAAAGAGTACCTTTACTTTTGAAACCGAACCAGATAGCGATGAAAATCCCATTGATGCAAGTGGAGGATCGTAATCTACATGCAAAACCAGGACATTTACCTGCATAAAAAATGTTAGTTGTTTCTCTAAATACTGTGTGGTATAGGGACGAATCCTCCCACAAAAAGAAAGCTGCAAAGCAAGTGTGAGGATACAAAAATGAAAGAGGTGAAGAAGACACTATGGAAGAGCTAACATGGGAAAGAAGCAAAATGTGGTAGTGTTAGAGCTAAAGAACACAAAAGGAGGGACTTGAAGATTATCGTATAATTTTAGCAAAGGAAAAAGACAATAGGCATGCATTAACAATGTATTGATCCCAATAGTTATAGTCTACAAAATGCAATAATGAAGATAGGTACCCTATAGAAGTGAAAACAATGAAGCAAAGTGATGACCTGTTCGATCTAGAAAGACGTCGTCTCGAGTCGGACCCTACCCGAAACGACAACCTAGAGCAACGCGGCCACTAGGGATGAGATCAAAGATAGAGTTACATATAAACTGAAGCAAAGGGGATTATTGACGAGAAATCGAGCTGAGTATACAATCAAGAAACCTTAGAAGAGACAAAGTGAGAAAGAAAAATACAAGGAAGGGAATTTGATACCTAATTTTTTTTTGTTTACTAAGCGATCTAGGTCTCCAATTTAGCCTACACAGGTTAATAAACCATTTTGAAAAAGAGACCTAATTGTAATCCCTGTTACAATTGAATAATAACACCTAAGTCTTTTATACATGTGATCAAATAATGAAATACATGAGATGTGAAGAGTAGTACCTTTATTTTCCAAACCAATGTTGTTAACAATATAAATACCATTGATGAATTGGAGTATCGTAATCTCAAATCCAAACTAACCCATGTACCTGCATCACAAATGTTTATTAGTTTCGTCAACCATGTGTGTAATAGGGACAACAACTCGTAGAAAAAGGGAGCTACCATGCAAATGCAGGTATAGAAAAAGCGAGGAGGAGAAAAAGACACTACGGAATAACTTATAGAGGAAAGAGGCAAAATGTGGCACTGCTAGAGCTAGCGAAGGAAAAAGGAGAGAGTTGGAGATTATTGAAAAAATCCAGCAAAGGAATGAAACGAGAGGCAAGCATTGTCGAAGGATTGACCCCATAGTCAAAGTCTAAGGAATGCGATAACGAAAATAAGTATCTATAGAAGTGAAAAGGAAGAACTCGAGGAATGACATGTTCAATCTAGAAAGAGGTCATCTCGAGTCGGGCCCTCCCCGACCTAACAACCTAGAGCGAGCCAATCACTAGGGATAAGATCAAAGATAGAGGTACCTGTAATAGTGAATAGAAGGGGATCATTGATTATACAATTACTCCTCAGCCGATAGTAGAACGATAGCCACCAATTAACAAGCAAAATTTGGTCTAACAATCGTTAATTATAGAGTTGAATTTCACTTGGTTATTAAGCTAAGATTTGTAGATTAAAAGAGGTGAATATGGAAGGAGTTCACATGGGAAAGTGTAGTTTTAAGTGTTGAACCCAGATGGCTAAAGTCAAGCACTTCCCAAACTATCTTATAGACTCTAACTCCAATTGGACAAGTCTACACATGTTACTAAACCTTCTTGAAAAAGAGACTTGATCCTAATCCCTGATACAATACCATAATAACTAGTAAGTCTATTGTAAATGTGATCAAAGAATAAAATACATGAGATTTGAGAAGGAGTACCTTTACTTTTGAAACCGAACAAGCTAACGATGAAAATCGCGTTAATGCAGGTGGAGGATTGTAATCTCAATGCCATACCAAGCCATGTACCTGCATAAAAAATGTTAGTTGTTTTTGAAAATACAGTGTGGAATAGGAACGAATCCTCACAAAAAAAGCAAGCTACAAAGCAAGTGCGAGCATACAAAAAAGAAAGAGGTGAAGAAGACACTATCAGAGAACTGACATGGAAGAGAAGTGAAATGTGGTAGTGCTAGAGCTAAAGAACACAAAAAGAGGGAATTGAAGATTATCGTAAAATTCTAAAAAGGAGAAGAGAATATGCAAGCATTATCGAGGTAGCGATCCCATAGCCGCGGTCTAGGGGATGCGATAACGAAAATAGGTACCCTATAGAAGTGAAAAACGAGGAAGCATAGTGATGACTTGTTTGATCTAGAAAAGAGTCATCTCGAGTCGGGCCCTACCCGAGAAAACAACCTAGATGGAGGCATTCATAAGGTTTGAGATCAAAGATAACAGTTACATATAAGACTGAAGTGAAGGGGATTGCCGACGTGAAATCGAATTGAGTATACTATCAAGAAATCTTAGAAGAGACAAACTAAGGAGAAAAAATAGATGGAAGGGAATTTCATAGCTAAGGTTTTTCGGTTTATTAAGGGACCTAAGTCTGCAAATTAGCCTACACATGTTACTATGTAATATCCCAAATCCCGATATTTTCTATTTCTAAACAATTATGCTGATACAACTGGGCATGCAAACTGCCATGCAAAAATCCCTATTTTATAGGAAAAACTAGGGTTAGGGTTTGTGAGATAGAATGCACACTTACCACTGATAACTGGCTGGATTGCTTCAGATAAAGTCTGCAAGTACTGAGAACTGGATCAAAGAGGAACTGATCTCTCCTGCCTCCGGTGAATGCCCCAACAGCAAGACGCCCAATCAGAGAAAAAGGTGACGCCCTCAAGGAAGGAGGTGTCCTATGGATCCGCCGTTTTGCAGGGCTAATAGCCTTGCTGTGCCGGAGAGATTGGCTGGAGTATGCTAAAGTTCTGACACCTCTAAGCAGGATAGCGTCTAGGTTCAGTGAGGCAGCTGCTCACGCCCCTGAAAGTCCGAAAATGCTGATAACGGCTTCGGATGAGCTCAGATGGAGCTGATAATCACGGAGTACCGGAGTATGTAGCTGATGATAAGACTGGTGCCTGAGTTTCGGAAGGAAACTGAGATCTGGAGGCCCCACAGTTGATTAGGGCTTTCTGGCTGAAAACCCCCCCTTACGGCTGCACTGTGCCCCTGCAACAATCTATACCCTGTGCTATATAACTGATGAATGAATGAAGAACAAGTGGTGAACCAGTATGGCTTACTCGGAATAAGACTAGGACAAATGTTTCACTGCCGAAATCCTGTTAGCTGAAGACTCCGTCTCCAACCCCAACTGTTGTGCTGCACGCTGTGCTGCTATCCAAGAGCTTCCCAAACTAATAATAATCATAAGTGAGGTCTCCTCTTGCTTTATCCTCTATTTATAAAGTTCAACTGCGCAAAACCTAATCTTTGACCTAATTAGGTCACTTTATCTTCTAATTTGCCGTTGACTTGCATGCATGCGAATGGAGACCTAAAAAGTGCATGCATCATTAAATAATGCTTCGGATGGCATGCATGAAGGTAGCCTTTGGCCCAGGTGGCCCTTCTTGACCAAGTGAGGATGCCCTAGATATTCTATGGATGGCATCAGTCCTGACCTGGTTCCCTAGCTATCAGTAACCGCTCGAACCCACAGGAATCACATAGGTTAGCAGTTTTGGGCCTCAAGGCCTAAAAGGAAGAGGACATTATAGTCCTCCCCGCTCGAGATTGCTTGTCCTCAAGCAACTTCAAACTGGGATGCTGCAATACCTGTTCACCTTCCCAAGTGGCATCCTCTGGCGGTAGTTCTTTCCATTGAACCAAATATTTCCTGATCACTCTGTTCCTGAGCTTCCTCTCTCTAGTCTGTATGATCCGTTCAGGAATCAATATCAGTAGTCCTTCATCATCTAAAGGGGGCAATTCGGTAGATGGAGCAATGTGTTGCCCAAGGGTCTTCTTCAGGCTAGACACATGGAACACATTGTGGATTTTGCTTTCTAGGGGCAGCTCTAGTTCATATGCCACCTCTCCCACCTTCCGAATTATTTTGTATGGTCCATAGAAGTGGGGTTTTAATTTCTCTGCTCCTTTCTTTTTAAGTGAAGACTATCTGTAAGGCTGGAGCCTTAAGTAGACTAAATCCCCTACCTCAAAGCTCCGCTCAATCCTGTGTTTGTCGGCATACATCTTCTGTTGATTCTGGGCTGTCCGTAAATTCTCTTTCAATACTTTCAGGATGTCCTGACTGTCTTGTATCCAATCCTTAGCCTTAGGAGCCCTACTATCTCCAAATGCCAAATCTGCATAGTCCAAGGCCTCATAACCATATAATGCCTTAAAAAGGAGTCATCCTAATAGACATGTGATAAGTAGTGTTGTAGCAATACTCTCCTAGGTGTAGCCATTTGATCCAGGTTCACTGCTGCCCTGCTACGTAGTTCCTGAGATATCCTTCGATCCACTTGTTGACTATTTCTGTTTACCCGTCACTCTGGGGGTGATAACTCGTACTAGTAGCCAGTTCGGTCCCCACCAATCTGAACAGTTCCTGCCAAAAGGCACCCGTGAACCTGCTATCCCGATCACTGACAATGGTCTTAGGCAACCCGTGTAACCTGAAAACCTCCCTGAAAAACAACTCCGCTACTTGAGCTGCCGAGTAGTCTGATGGTATCGAGAAGAAATGTGCAAACTTGGTCAGTATGTCAACTACTACATATAAACAATCTCGCCCTTGGACCTTGGGCAAGCCTGTAATGAATTCCATGGAGATGCTCTCCCACTTCTATTCTGGGATCGGTAGTGGCTGAAGTAGCCCTGCTGGATGGGTGTTCTCAACCTTGTTCTGCTGACAGATACTACATTCCCGGACATGTTGCATAATCTCCCCCTTGAGGCCCTTCCATGAGAACCTCTCTCTGATCTGCCTGTAGGTTTTTAAGAACCCTTGATGCCCTGATAAAGGAGAATCGTGGGCTGCCTAGATGATCTTCTTCCTCAATGTGGATTCTGGAACGAGGTATATTCTGTCCTTGTAGTAGATGATGTCATCCACAATCCTGTACCTGTCATCCTGAATTTGCCCATCCAATAATTCGCAGGCGAATTTATTTTTGGAGTACGCCACTAAGAGAAGTGCCCTCCAATCCGTGGATATACTACTGAGAGATAATGGGGATGGACGCCTGGATAATGCATCAGCTACTACATTATTCTTACCCTTCACATACTCGATCTCGAAATCATAGGCTTGTACCTTGCTGACCCATTTCTGTTGTCGCTCATTCAGTTCCTTCTGTTCCAAGAAATACTTGAGGCTATTATGATTGGTTTTGACTTTGAACTTACTGCCCACTAGGTACTGTCTAAATTTTGTGAGAGCATGCAAGATGGCTAGCATCTCTTTGTCATATATGGAGTAATGGCGCTCGTAGTTCTTCAGTTTACGGCTCTCAAATGCAATAGGGTGATGATTCTGCATCAATACTGCTCCTAACCCTTCTCCTGAGGCATCGCATTCTACTATAAAGGGTTGTGAGAAGTCTGGTAATGCTAAAACTGGGCAAGAACTCATGATAACCTTCATCTCCTCGAAATTTTTTTGCGCTAAGTCTGTCCAAGTGAATGCCCCCTTCTTGGTGAGATCTGTGAGGGGTGCTGCAAACTGGGAGATTCCCTTAACGTACCGTCGGTAATAAGTGCATAGACCTAGGAACCCTCTCAATTCTGTAACGGTTTTTGGCGCGATCCAATCTCTGATAGCTCGGATTTTCTCCATGTCAACCTGTACTCCTTCTGCATTGATCACATGTACTAAGTACAGCTTTTCCTTCATGCCAAACTCACACTTGGACATTTTCGCGTAAAGCGACTGTTCTTCTAAAATACTCAACGTCTCGTCCAGGTGTTTCAAGTGCTCTTCCCATGTTTTGCTGTAAACCAAGATGTCATCAAAGAATACAAGTAAAAACTTACGTAGCTGTGCCCTGAAGGTGTGGTTCATGCATGACTGGAAAGTAGCTGGAGCATTGGTAAGCCCAAAGGGCATGACCAAAAACTCATAGTGACCATAGTGACAGCGAAAAGCTGTTTTGGGGATGTCCTGGTCCCTTACCCTGATCTGATGGTATCCTGAGCGAAGATCGATCTTGGAGAAGTATTGAGCTCCCCGAAGTTCATCCATGAGTTCGTCAATCCTGGGAATGGGATACCTGTTCTTGATGGTATTTTTGTTAAGTGCTCAATAATCGATGCACATACGCAGAGTGCCATCCTTCTTCTTAACCAGAACTACTGAAGATGCTAAGGGGCTAGAACTGGGTCGTATATAACCAAGCTCCAGTAATTCTTTGATGGTTTTCTCAATCTCATCTTTGTACCTCTTGGGATGCCTGTAAGGAGTGGTGATGACTACTTGTGTTCCCTCCTCTAGCTCGATGATGTGTTCAAAGCCCCGGTCTGGTGGTCTGCCTGATGGAAGGTCCCGAAAAACCTTTTCGTGTTTCTATAGCAAGGCTTGAATGTCACTGGGGTGTTGTGAGCTGGTCTCTGGGGGTTTCCTGAAGGTGACAAAACATTCTGCAGCCCATTCTATACCATCCTGTCGAAGCACTGCCTCCATTCTCTGTGACGAGACCGGTTTTGGGGGATAAGTGTTCATGCCCCTCAAAACTACCCGTTTGCCATCTGGCCCCTGAAACTCCATTTCCATTGCCCTGTAGTCTGTAGAGTATTTCCCTATAGAGTAAAGCCACTGAACATCCAATACCACATGAGTATCCGCTACATCCACTACATAGAAAGAGTCTGTCATCTGATAGTTACCCAAGGCAACATTCAGTTTTGGGATCCAGTAGTTGCACTCCATGCTGGAGTTCCCGGCTACTGCTATAGTGAATCCCTCGAACTTCTCGGTCTGAATACCTCGTTTAGCTACCCAAGCGGAGTCAATGAAATTGTGGGTGGCTCCCCCATCAATCAGAACTCCTACTCTGTGACCCTGCACTACTCCCCTGACCCTGAGAGTATGGAATCTCGGTACCCCCGACAATGTAGCAATGACTCCCTCCGGTGTATCCCCCTGGTGTGATTCCTCTTTTGT
>LPNX010292474.1:95696-116321 GCA_001517045.1 Pseudotsuga menziesii | reverse complement strand
CAATTTTCATACATTTGCAATTTCATTATTTTAAAATTGTAATTCAATACATGGCCTAAAATGAATCTAAGCAAACAAATTGTAATTTAAATAAAAAAAAGTAGATTCCAGAACTGTTTTTAAAAAATAAAAAGTTTGTAATAAACCTTGAACTAAAAATACATAGCTTGAACTAAAATACATAACTATAAGAGGGCAAAATGGTAATTTTGTTATAAAATGAAGAGAGGGTATAGGAATCAACCAATGGTGGGCGTGAAATCTCCTCCCTTCCACTTGAATCAGCTCCAAATTCTCCAATGCTTGTCGAAATCTCGCTCCAAACGCTGCGCTGCCCATCGAAATCGCGTTTCTGATAATGAAAATGGGCTCGGGACTGTGTGTTTTTGTTTTTTTTATAATTTTCATATCGCGTCTACAAAACGCGTGCGCGTTTTGTAGGTATTTAACGCGTACACGTTTTATAGTTATATAACGTGTGCGCGATGTGGTTTCCTATCCTACATGTTTTATGACATGTCAGGCTGGGGTTGAACCATACCAAGTGCTATGTCAGGCTCGGTTTGATGTATTTTTTGGTAGCATGATGTTGTTTTTGAAAACTAGGATTGCATCTTAAAGGTCCATCATCTTCTTGCACTGACCCCTTGTTTGATTTAATTATTCTCCCCAATCATGACCTATTTTATTGGTTGCAAAGGTACTTTGCCATGACAAGTCAAATGCTTTTATGAGATATCTGTTTTCTAAGAAGTTTCCTCATCTACAATAAAAGTTGAGGGAAACTTCCCCTTATCATGGAAGGAATGATGAGATCCACTCCCTATAGTGATCCGTGAGTGATCTCCACCTTGTAAATATCTATGGTTATCTACTCCGTTAATTAGTTTGTGTTTATAGTGCACTAATTGTATATAATACATATTTAACAAGGCGTCTTTACATTCCCATTTATAACATAATATGCACGTGCTTGGCCTTATCCAAAGAACACCCATCAATTTATTTAACCTAACCCAAGATCCATCACCATGACATTATACAAAATACCAAGCCATTGAAAACAACATTCGTTAGGTGCCAAGTGGACTTGAACCGACAACATCCCAAAGCCTCATGAGTTGAAGGAGGTAGAATTACTAACCAAGCTAAAGGAGAACCCTATTATTTTTCCTTGTATTTTTGAAAATTCATCCTTGTATTTCCACTTATACCCACTATTGAAGTGTGTACAACATGAATTTATTCTCTCTCTCTCCCTTCTCTACTCCAATCATGTGACCAATTCATAACGACTCCAACAAGGCAAGTTTTCTAACACTGACTAGTGATGTTTAAGCTAACTATGCCTAAAAAGATTATTGGAGTAAGTTTGTCTTAGCAACAAATATGCGCCACATTAATTAGGAATACCATGCTAAAAGTTGGTGCCATGGAGAAGCAATTATAAATGTTCTTTTTGACATGATATGCCTTTATAAATAAAAGCCCTTTAAATATAGTAAAATTGGTTGTTAAAGTGATAAAAAAATATATAAATTTGGTGTGTTTGTGAGATTTCATGGGTTATCATATTCATCTAGTAATAGAGTAATAAATGTTATGTCGTTTTTTTTCTAAGGAAAAAGTGTATTGTTTACTCTAGTAGAGAACAAAAAGCACTCTTTAGGTGCTCACGTCATGTTACAAATGTTAATGCTTGAGCAAAATCGAGGTTGCTTGAACTTTAAAACTTTGATTTTCAATTTCAACACTTTATGAAACTTTAAATCATCCACATAAGAAACTTTATATAAACCACATAATAAGCGTTATATCAACCATTTATGAATCTTTAAATCAGTCACATATGAATATTTATATAAACAATATATGAATCTCAAGAATAAATCAGCCACATAAAATAATCAACCATAAGAGACAAGATATACCCTGGGAAAACCCTCCAAACACGGAGGATGAAAAACCCTGCAATTCTTTGAGTATGAAAGATAGATTTGCAAAGAATGATCCACAACACATAAGTAGATTGCTCCATAAGAGATATCACCCTAGTAGTAGAGAAGAGAAATCCAATGCAACCCTTCAAAAAAAACCGTATGCAACTGTGTATGGAACTTTCCTTATTCCTAGGATATTAATAAATAGCCAAAGAACCTAGCATGCAGAAGGGGGTGAATTTGAGGCTTAGTAAACACACCGAGATCATACACGGTGCATTCACTAGGAGTAGCATGCACCATAACTCCTCTCATGCAACCATTAGCGCCCTCCTAAGCTCTAGTGTCAAACTAACACTAGTTACGCTTTTCATGCACAAGATATGCGCCCTCCTTCTTTATTTAGCTTTAACTAGATGCTAACTGACTTGAACTGAATATGATTTTCTTGAACTAAATGTGAACTGGTTGAACTGAATGTGAACTGAATGAACTGATTGTGAACTGACTGAACTGAACTCAATCTTCAACTAAATGTATGATCATAAATTTATGAGACTAACTTAAAGTCTTTGGTACTTCACAATCAGTGTCACCCATGCACAAACACTTTGCATGAATCAAGGAGATGTTCCTTCTTTAACTAACACATTCTTTATTTTTAACTTAGGCTTAACGGATGCCTTCATAATTCGAGTTCACTTGAGGCATACATGTGCAATTCGAGTTCATTCTCTTTCTCTATGCTATATCTCATTATAATGATTAAATACTGCATGGTCCATATGTGTATTAATTAATTAACCATCTTATCATATTATACTCAAAACAATTGTTCCATACTAATATCAATCATATGTATTACCTCGGGTCATATAGTCATATGCTAAAGTAATTCACTCTAGGGGTAGCTAATCCATAAAGGGGACTTATAGCACCTAGTGACCATGACTGGAAATACATCACATAGTATATCCTCATGACTTGATATAACACAAGTCTCCAATCTTGATACAACACAATACCATCTCTAGTTAAGTATATCCATCTCATAGGGTACCGTTTATGAGAATCATTTGACTTGATACAACACAAGTCCATACTTGATACAACACAATTCTGCAGCCTTGATACAACAAAAGACTAGTCTTGATACAACACAAGACTCCAATCTTGATACAACACAAGATTCCAATATTGATACAACACAAGATCACAGTACAAGCATCCCACCTCAACACATGAGGAAATAGATAGGACTCGATACAACACAATTTCATGACTTGATACCACACAAGTCCTTAACTTGATACAACACAAGTTTATGACTTGATACAACACAAGTCCCTAACTTGAAACCACACAAGTCTGGAAAATGAATCGTGATGTTGTACATTTAGCAACAAAATATTTGGAGCTTGTGCTCACAAAGTCCATCATAGTAAAAATTATCGAACAACCAATTAAGTAGGAGAAGCTATCCCAACATTAACAAAAAACTGTTTGAACTTCTACAAAATGTAAAAAGTTAAGTGTCCACACATTGACATATTACAAAGTTCTAAGAAGTAACCCATTATGTATTAGCAACTTGTAAGTTGTAACACAATTCTATCAAAATGTACATTACCTAAAATCATAAACTTGACCATTTAGCATTCCCCACAAGAGAAATTCACATACAACTAGATGTTGACTTTATTTAGACAAGCATTAGTTATAATATTCAATTCCCTGTACATAAGTAAAAGTGATCAAATGAAAATAGTTTCTATTCATCTTAAGTTTCTTAGAAAGAAGAAGTAAATTTCCGTTCTAAAGTAATTGATTTTTCATCGAAGAGATCACTAATAATGGATCACCAAATACTTGAAGTTGAAGTATTCCATTATCCATATCAGTGTTCATTAAGTATTTGAGTGCCATAGATTCTCCAAGGTTCTTGGTATTGTTCCCTAAATTTGCTTTGAATTGAAAAATAATAAGAGTCTACGATATACATGATATCACCTCGACTACAAATAGAATTAGGGCCCTAGCATGCTCCATCAAAATAACCCCACGCAAATGACTTATCCACTAAGACTTCACCCACATATTTGATAGTCATAGAGTCACTATGGGGTTTTGTATTGTTAAAAATGGTACATACTTGTGCAAAGACCTAGAATAGAGGGAGTCTTATACCTTAAAAAACATAATGTTTATAGTAATCCATATGTCGCACGGGCCATAGAAGGGAATAGTCTTGTAAGTTTTCAAATAATTCCTATCATCCATATGTTCAAGCAGTGCTCGATACTAGGTTCTTTCCATAAATTAGTTTTACCCTACCAAAGTTCCATATCCGTCCAAGTTTGTTGAGCAAATGAACATTCAATAAATAGGTGAGTGGTTGTTTTGGCTTATTTTCTACAAAGCTGATAAATGTTGACTCACATTGTTCCTTTTCTAAATCATTTGCCAATGTAAGTACCGTAATGTTCAATGCTATCCACATAAAGAGTTGTCTTCATAGGGGCATTGTTCTTCCAAATTTTGGATCACAACCACTTACTCACTTGTTTGTCACTATCCTGAAGTGCACTAAAGCCCAATTTGGAAAAATATTATCCTCCAACCTTATTCTTTGCCTATATGAATTCATCATATCCATCTATTATTCGAATGTGGGCTCCACTTAGCTCAAAGAGAAATATATCCCATGAATGTGTGAAATCTCCCACCATCCCTAAGTCCTATGCAGTAAACCACTCCTAGTGCCAAAGACTAGTTGTGTTGGGATTCCCTCATCAATTTAGAGTACCCCTACCGATTTCTTGAAGATATTGTATAAATTATGTTGGTCAAAATATGTCATTTCCACATACCATAATTACATTAGCTCTTGCCTTGATTTGTGAGCTATTGTCAACCTTCCAAGGTAGGTAAGTTTTAGTTATGGGGAAGGCTAGGGTTAATGGATTCCATTGGTTGGAGACATTAATTATGCTCTTCCTATCCTTATGATCCAATCTGTTAGAGTCCTCAGAGCTATATATTTTTGTATAATGATCCTTTTCGAAGGACTCTCTTTGGTAATAAGATTCTAGAGTGTTTTTGTTGTTACTGAGATGCAAAAACATGCACAATCTTAGGTCCCACACCATTCTCTACTTTAGGTCTTCCTATACACTACCATCTACCATTTGGTTAGGTGAGTTCCCAACTTATCATTATTACTCCTCCATAAGAAATTGAAGTAGGTATTTATGATTTTCTTCAATACACCTTGAGGAATATGTGCCAGTAAATACCAATACACTGGAATTGCCTTCTAGACAAATTTAACTCGTAACAATCTACCTTCTATTGATAGCCACCTAGTGCACATAATGATAGTGTCTTCTCAATCTTAATAAATAACTAAAATCAATCCTTCTTTAAATAACCAATTAATTTCAAATGAAAACATATATATTTAATCTTTATATGAAAGATAATTCTTTTAATGTTTATACCAGTACTTTAAAAACACCATTAAATATGAAATATAACAACTCTAACCTCTATCACAATTATCATGTTATATATAATAATAAATATAATGTTTATTACTCTACACATTTCAAACCCAAAGAGTCTTTCAACCTCGTATAACATTAACACTCGGATAGTATCTCAATAAAAACACAATATTTGTCCATTTTATATAATTATTTATTCAATAATTAAAATAAATTTATTAACACTCTTTTTATTTCATCTGGGTTGATAAAAAAACTATCAATCAAAGTGGTTTTAATCTTTATTTCATCATTAGTACTCGGAAAAAGATATTTTACACGCAGTAGAGTAATAAATGCTGTAGCTTTAGCACTTTGACAGACAGTTAGCTTTAGCACTTTGACAGACAGTTAGATCCTATTTAAGATCCAATAACCCACAGTGCAGTGCAGCATTTATTACTCTACCTCATAATGAATATGGATATTAATAACCATTTCTTCCACCCATTTTATAAAAAACAAAAAAAACCTTCGGTTCTTACTATTCATTTCCTTCCCATTACATCATAATCCTTCACATTCCCAACTATATAATTCAGCTATCAAAACCAACAGAACATTTTTCCTTTGTTCGTTCACGCATTCAGCATTCCTCCTTTGTTCGTTCTCTTTTCTTTGCCAAATGGCTATATGAATACATTTTGGTGCCAAACGAATCCATTCCATACCATTGCCAAATGACTACATGAATACATTTTGGTGCCAAACGAATCCATTCCATACCATTACAGCATTGTTGCACTGATTGTGCATCCACACAACGTTAACCATGAGCCGCCAGTCTTCCCTCCATTCCTTCTTCTCCAAGCCTTCTGTGCAACCTAAACAAAAGCCTTCTGTGCAACCTAAACAAAATCCCAATTCGGATCCCAAGCAGGTTTCTTACTCAGACATGTTGAAACGCCAAGAAGAAAACCGGCTTATGTTCGACCGATTGAAGCACAAATTCGCCCTCCCTAAGACACAATCTTCTTCTGCCGTCTTCGGAGGGGATTTGTCCGACTTGACGGAAGTCCAGGTGATCAAGACTCCTTCTGTGAAGGAGCGGCACCTATTTGCAGAGAGTTATTTCTCAAATCAAGAAGAATCTCCTCTTCGTCTTCAGCCACGGACTCCGTTCAAGACGCCTGGGCACAAGGAAATGGATAAATCCCAGGACGGTCACTGTGCCCGAGGAGAAAGGTATTGTCCAAGAAAAAAATATGAAAGTTACTTATCTTAAGTTGCAGGTTCAATCCACCAAGAGATCACTTGTGCTCTTTTCCTCGCATTATTCGTTGGTAAACCATAGAACTATTCATTGAAGATTCGAATTAGCCAAAACTGGTATATGAACAGCGGCTTAAATTACTGGAAAATAATCAGCTTTCACACATATTTTCTCATCAAAGAATAAGGTCAATTTTTCCGAATTTGCATCCCGGTAGGTTAGCATCTTTGCTGTGAGATTTATTTTGATTGTAAAACTGCCATTTAATTTAAAAACTAAAGACGATCAGCCAAATACAAACGAGTTCGCTTTATTTTCGAAGTATTGACGTACGTTTTAAAGTAGAATTATGGCCACATTGCGTAGGCGGATTAATTAAGTTGAACTTTTCTCGGTACCTTTGCTCATCTCTGCAATACGTGCATGTTTCCGTCAAGATTCAAGTTGATCAAGGGCTTTTTGCAATGCCCTGTACATGTGAATTATTTAAATTAAAGTGTGTCTATTAAGTATTACTTAGTTTAAAGTGTGTTTATTAAGTATTACTTATTTTAAGCAAAATTATGGCCACATTGCAGACGCATCATAATTGAAGAGGCTCTTCTAGTTTGCCTTGCATGTCATCCCTGTGCACGTTTCAGTAGAGAATAATGAGATTAATTTAAACACAAATATATTTTACAGAACATATTGGAATTAATCATGAATAATTTTTTATTTTGATAAAAACCGTTATTATTTTGATAAAAACTGTTATTTAATTTAAAAAATGTTTTACATGAAAATATCAGTCAAATATTTAATTAAGATGAACTCTTCTGTGTTTTCCTGTGCATGTCATCTCTGGCATCCGTCCAGTTTTCCATCAAGAATAAAGTTATTAAGGGCTTTTGCTTTGCTTTGTATATGAAAATAATTAAAATTGAAATACATTAAGTATTAACGTTTTTAATCACATTGCACAGTCAACTTATTTAAGATGGACTCTTCTCTGTTTGCCTTTGCAAGTCATCTCTGAATTCTGTGCAGGTTTCTGACGAGAATAAAGTAGATCAAAGGCTTTTTACAATGCCAGATTTATGACAATAATTATATCAAAATATCTTTCATAGAACATGTTAGAATAAATCATGACATTCTAAAAGCAACGTCGGCGAAACGGCCGTTAGGTAGTAATAATTGATTTTAACCTTAACTTTAAGTCTTTACTGCTAAATAAATTATTTTATATTCGTGTGCATAATGGCCTCGGTAGTGTATTTTTCGATCAATCTTAAGGTACAATCACAGGGCTTTGCCTGCCTTCAAAAACAAATCTCTCGAGTACATTCTGTTAAGGATAAATCTGTTTGAGGTCTGTTTGAGGTGCCTCCCATTATTCGAGATAAAAGGATTTCAGATTTACAATGCTTTTTACAGTGCTAGCTTTTGTAATTTATATCAAAATATGTTTTACAGAACGTATTAGAATAAATCATAACATTTTAAAAGTATACTTTTAAGCCGCGCTTGCCAAACGGCTGAAAATTATTTAGCTTGAGGGCCTTTGAGGGCCTTTGAATCTCAAACTGCAACTCATTTAATATTGCTAAACGAGGGACCAGGATCGTTGGATTTCAAGCTGCTTGCGATGCAACGGCCCTCAGAGTTGCTATCTCAGCATTAAATGAGCTACAGCAGGTTAGATATAGCCCTGTTACTGCAGTATTAAATGAGCTACAACAGACTAGATATAATGCTGCTGCCGCAGTATTAAATGAGTTACAGCAGGCTAGATATTGATCACCTGCCAAACAGCCATCAGGAAGTAATAAGGTATTTTATGTTCGTGTGCAAAGTGGCCCCGGGAGTGATTTTTTCAATCAATCTTAGGTACAAACACAGGGCTTTGACTTCCTTCAAAAATAAATTTCTCGAGTAATTTCTGTTAAGGATAAATCTATTTGAGATCTGTGGTGCTTTCCATTATTTGAGATAAATGTTTTCCAATAAGGTTGCTGGTTAGGAACACTCTTAATATACCTTGGAAGATGCTTGAAGGTTCATTAGGCAACACAGGTTTTATTAATTCCAATTGAATTGAATTTATCCTTGATTGAATGTTGACGTAGTTCTTTGATAAATTTATTTATTTAAATATAACTAGCAGTTTGAAGTAGCCTGCCTGCGTTAAAAAAAAATTTCAAACTTGATTTGTTAAAAAATAATGTCTTAAAAAATTCGACATAAGATGATTGGGCATGCTCAATGCAGGAACCAAGGAACCAATGCTATTGATGCTTGTAACTGAGTGCCAGTTCCAGGAGCCTCAATCACCTAGGCTACTTAAATACTTATAAAAAAGTCTTCTCTTTACTCATGGTTATTTGTGTTTGGTTCTTCTGCAGGCAAAGTGTTTCAAATGTTTATGGAAACACCTTTGAAGATCGATTAAATGCAGTCCAAAATGATGCTGTAGCTGATATTTTTGGTCCAGTTACACCTGCTACACAGTGTTTGGTGCCTCAAATAAAAAGGATTTACGAAGAAGATTTGGAACTTAATGAGAATCCAGGCCTTTCATCTGTTTCGTATCCAAACGAAAGGATAAAACTAATTGAAGCTTTAGGGGAAGCTGGACCGGAGCAGGGAGGAGATTGGGAAAAAGCAAGATCGAAGTTTGGATTCCTTGATCCTTTGGTCAAACGAGATGCTAACCTAAGGAAGCCAAGTGATCCTTTTTATGATAAGAGGACGTTGCACATTCCCAAAGATGTCTTAGATAAAATGTCAGCATCTCAGAAACAGTACTGGAAAACAAAAAGTCAATATATGGACACAATACTATTTTTTAAAGTGGTAAGTTTGAGGTTCTTCATGAGGTCTTCCCAAGTTGGAAGCTCCTTCAAAGTGTACATTATTTTTAATCGGAAGTTCTGTTTGTTCTTCTTAGCAAGGAACCATGATCACGGATATATCATTTCTTTAAGACGTTTACTTGCCTTAAATCTTTTGAGTGTGGTTAAGAAAGAAATTGTGATATTTGCCATGACTGTTGGGTGCTGATCATAATTAGTGGCAGTTTCAACATATCAGACATTTAACCTTGGTGGAACTTAAGTCTGATTGATAAGTGAAAGTAAGGCAAATGAATAAAATAAAAACAACTCTTAAATCTGGATTGGATCAAATTTATTCATGTGTAAGTTTTATCTTAAGTTTGGTAGAACTAGATTTAAGATGGACCTACACTGGTTGTAATTTTTTAAAACTTTTGTAAGAATTTAAATTTAAGATGGATAATAGGGTCAACCTGTTATTTTTTGTAATGTGGGTTATATTTGCCACATTTGGGTTATTCATGTTAATTTCTTTCGGTTTAAGTTGACATCTAAATTTTTAAATTTTTTTTTTTTTAATTTTTGATAACGTACAACATCTCCTCCATATTGGGGTGTAGAGCACCTTGCTACTCTAGATGCAATAAGCATACTAATTATACTTGGTTTCCTCTTGATTCTTTACAGGGTAAATTTTATGAACTTTATGAACTGGATGCTGAGATCGGGCATAAAGAATTTGATTGGAAAATGATCACTAGTGGTGTTGGCAAGTGTAGGCAAGTAACAGCCCAATTCTTTCAATGATAAAATAAAATAAAAAGTTGTTGCCGATGTTCTCTGAACTTCTCAATGGACATCAATGATGTCCATTCCTTTGTCTTTGTTCCAAATTGGTCATTAAATATATGTGAACTCGGTAACCAAAAATATATGTGAATTCATTAACCAAAAACATTGATCACTGGTGGTGTTGGTGTTGGCAAGTGTAGGCAGGTAAAAGTGCAGTTTTTTCGAATTTCAATCATAAAATTAAGCAAAAGTTGTTGCCAATGTTTTTTGAACTTTTAAAAAGTTGTTGCCAATTCCATTCCTTTGTTGGTCATTAAATATATGTGAACACATTAACCAAAAACTCTTTCCAGCAAGAAGTGTTTTTCAGCTTAAAAATATAACTGTTCCTAAATTTTCAAAGTTGAAGATGCCTTTGTTGTTTGACACTAGTTTTTTATTTACGTCCCTTTTTTGTGCCAAGTAGCCATGTTTTCACGTTCATTCAAGCTATTGTGATGTATTTTGAGTTATTTATACGTTCAGGTTCTTTTTTCGAAATCATGTTCTGCCAGTATGTCAAGCAGTTTCTAGGCTTAGTATATTTCTTATGAAAACTTAGCTATTGTCAACCTTTTAAAAGTAGTCGTCATTTGGAGTATACTTGGTTAGTGCTGTTTAAGTTAAATCCATATTTGATTGGGTTGTACTCACTTTTTTTCCAAAAGAAAATATCAGTTCCTTGTTATTTCATTGAAATCAAAGGTAACTTGTTACATCATCAGAAATATCTATGCACATGGAAAAAAACAACTACAGGAGAGAATCCTCTTAGTCTAATACAGGAGTCAACTAATATGAATGTCTCTAGTGATCTGTGAATCATACCTACATCCACTCCGCTATGATCATCAGACAGATAGTACTAATCATGCATTGATGGCTAATCCAAAGAAGCAGCACTAGTATGTAATTAAAAAAGGTGAGAGAATCATCCACCTCAACCATCCCAAGGATGATAGATACTACCAAGCTCATAAGGCTTCAAAAGGAAAAAATTGTCAAATGCTCAGAGCTAGAAAAGCTGAAAGGAGCCAAGTTCAGTACATTCACCTTCAGTGAATTTTGAGAACTGTAATAGGCCTGAAGCCATGGATAAAGCTTCTTTGGATAAGCCATCAACCATCTCATTGTACTCTTTGTATATGTGAACAATATCGAACTAGATGAAGCAGGATTCCAGATCTCGAATGTTATGACACCAGCCATCTAGTGCAAGAGAGGAGAGAGATGATCTCCTATCGAACCAGTTGATAATTACAGAGGAGTCTCCATGAATGTGAAGAGAAGGTAATCCACAAGATTTGGCCGAGAATAATAGCGTCCACAATGCAAGAAGTTCTGATCTAGTATTTGTACTCTGGCCCATACCCATTTTTATACAAATATAATGGTCTTGGCTAAGCATATGATAAACACCAATGCCTCCCATCTTGTTGGCTGAGGCACCATCAAAGAACCCTGTAGGAAAGTCAAATACAGGGGCCAATCCAATATCTCTCATTTTTGACGTCAGCAGAGAATGAATTGGGTAGAGTTGAAGTTGTTCCAATAAAAAGTGAACAATATAATTTATGTCTGGCTCTTTATCATAAAAAATACATCTGTTTCTGGCCAGCCAAATTTTCCAGGCCATCAAAGCACAGGGGGTTAATTCAGTGAACTTGTTACATAGCACGTCCGTTCGCGAGAAAATAAAGAATATCCCTAATTTCACTAAATATTGGAAAATTCCTCCTAAAATTGTATTGTTGAACCCCCCTCGCAATACACCTTTCCAATTAAGAAAACCCCTAGTTTCATCATATATTGTAGGTATCCAATTTTATCAACCCATTTTTAATAACCCCTTTATATCATATTATCAAGTTTTAACGAACAAGAGACCTAAGACATCTTAGTATAAGCAAACACGATGTTAAATAAAATAATAGTATAATGTTAATAATGATCCCATCATATTGCAAGGGTGACTAATCAATTTGTAGCATTGGATAGTGGAAGACCCAACAAAATAGAAATGGGAAAGGAAAAATGTGTAAAATCCAACTCGTTCAAGAGATCAATGTAACAAAGAATGTGAAATACCCATAGTCCAATAGTTAGTGCAATGCTTAGAAAATATGAGAATCGTAGATGTTTCACACCATAACATGCCAATCTACCAATTTTATATCCTGTAAATACAAGTATAGCCTTAGAGAGATTATGTTTTCTATAAGCTTAATAAATTAAACTCCATAAAATTGACAAATTGAAACCCTTTCTTGGATGGACTTCCCTACATTTTATTTTATTTTATTTATTGACACAAGATGTCAACAAACACTTGATTTTTGCTAAGAATAACCTACAACAAAAAAATACTATTGATTCATGGGGAAAATGTATTAAGAAAACTTTAAACATGTTTTAAAAACTTGAAACAATTCGTTAACAAAAAGCTATGTCTTAATGAAATATTTCTTATCCATTGTGCTAACTTTCCTCTACCTTAATTGACCATAGTCTATAAAATCACTTTCTACATTTAACTTTACTTAACATTTCATAAAACTCTATTTGACATAAATATTAAATAATTTAAAAACAATATCATAAAAATCTATTTTGCATGCACACATCCTCTCTCTCTCTCTCTCTCTCTCTCTATATATATATATATATATAATAATAATAATAAGCTAACATTAAAAAAATAAATCACTAATTGAGGCTCCAGTCGACACCTATTTGTTCTCTAGGAATAGGTCACTGACAGGATTCGATGAGGAATCTGATAAGGCACAAACTTATGTGACATATAGGATGAATTGGTGGGAAGATAGGTATTTTTGGGAAGCCTCCAAATATATGAAGATTAAGTTATATATATATATATATATATATATATATATATATATATATCTTTCCCATTATTTTCATTTTATTCCTCATCTCACCCAAATAAAATAACCCCCAATATTTATATTACTATGTCAAATTAAAACCCGCCCTTGACCCCTTGATATGAGGCAATATATTTTTTAAGTTTTTAGGAGTAGTCAAACCCCCAATATGAATGGACGTGATATAATATTGCCTCACTAGTGAACCCCCTGTGCATCAAAGGAGGAAGATGAGTGAAATTTTTTTTCTTCCTAAACCATGAGTCAACATTCAGCAGGTAGGATGGGTGCATTCACGGAGGCGGGTTACAATTTTTGGCAAGACAAATTCGGCAAAAACAAAAAAACGTACCTCGATCGAGCTTTTATTAAACCCTCGATCGAGGTCTTAACAGCTCGATCAAGGGTTTATTGGAACCTCGATCGAGCTTTTATTAAACGCTCGATCGAGCTTCTGATAAACTCTCGGTCAACGGTTCAAGACCTCGATCGAGGGTTAAAGAAGACCTTGATCGAGCATCTTTAACTGCCTATAAATAGGCATCAAATCCGTAATGTTATTCACTTTGTTTGTTGAATATGGGTCGCAAAGTAATTGGGTTATGGATGTGATTAATCACATCTATGACTCCAATCAATCACATCTATAACACCAATTATTCCACAACTAATATTTAAAATAAAATCTAGGGGAAACCCACTGCCCCCAGAAGTGCTCCATTCCAGTCCTATTTTGTGTTTTGAAGTAATTTAATGAACATTAAAAACTTTTAACAATCAATTTCTCAAGCCATTGGCCTCATGGCGGTATTTTGTGTTTTGAAGTAGTTTAATGAACATTTAAAAACTTTTAACAATCAATTTCTCAAACCCTTGGCCGCATGGCGGTTTGTAAAATGACGACGGTTTGGCAATGTCATGGTTGTTTTTTGTTTAATTTTCTAAGAGATTTATTATTCGCAAAGTTGACCGAATCCGAATCAAATGATGTTGAAATTCTTTACGTCCCAGAACCTCGATCGAGGGTTTCGCAAACCCTTGATCGAGATTTGGTTAAGAGCTTGATCGAAGTATTTAAATAGCTGGATCGAGCTCTAGACCTCGATCGAGGGCCAAAAAAACAGAGAATTAGCCCTCTTACAAGAAAATCAATGTTTCTCTGTGTCTTCTAGGGGTGTAAACCCTGCCATTTATGGCACACAATTGAGCGGAGTTCATACCAATAGATTCATCACCGAATCCTCTATCCATTGAGGTATCATGCATGCGTTTTGGCATTCATATGGTTTTTTTTTTAATTAGTTCTAAAACTTACACTTAGAAAACATGACAACAACTTCGAAGCAGCTCAAAGAAAAATCCGCAGGGTAAAAAATAGACATCCAAAAATTTCATAAAAATGCACAGCCCACACATCGACGCGTTCTCTTCAAAAAGGTATCTTTGGTTTTTCAATTTTTGAAAACAGTGAAAAAAAGCTGGGATGGACACACATGTATAAAATGATGCTGAAATCAGATGTGGTCACTTTCGAAAAATAATAAATAATTGTATATTATGAAATAAATTAACAAAAGAATATGTAGACCACAGTGCATTTTGTGTAGATCATGCTCATATATATATATATATTTTAAAATTATTAATGTAAGATTGAAATATTGGGGTTGGACACAAGCCACTTATTAACTTCTTCAAATTTTTAAGGTGAGACAGTTCATTAAATGCAAAATTTTACACATTAAATGACATCGCAATATTTAAAAAAAAATATCATTGGGAAGCCAACATAATATTCTACAATTTGTTTTTTTACTACAAGTCGAAATTCACATGGCATATATGCGTTTCGAGGGCTTCTATCTAGAACATGAGTAAAAAATCAGGTTTTCATCGCCAAATTTGGCCAAAAAGTGTTACCCACCTTCATGGAATCACCTGGATGTCTCCTTCTAGATAATAGGAACACAAAGATAGGTGCTAATATAAGATAATACCTGTTGTATGAAGTAGAAATCAACAAATAGATGGTCTACAGACTCAAGCGCTGGTTTGCACAAATAACACCAGTGAGGTCCTATCCAACCTTTTTTGTTTAAATTGTCCCATGTATGAACCCGATTGGATAGACACAACCCGTTGAAACAGATAATTTTCTGGGGTATGTGAAATTCCCAAATCCGGATGAGAGCATCAACAGGTCTGTTAATAACAGATATGTTGGCTATTAGATCATACGCTAAATTGGCTTTAACCGTACCATTCATCTTATTGAACATCCATACCGAAGTATCAGTGCCATCTCCAATGCGAATCCCTCCATGATGAAGCCCATTAACATAATGTGTCCATAAGACCTTCCATTGACCTCCTAGATCTAAATCATCTGCGGTGAGCCAATAGCCAAGTGTTGCTGAAGCAACACCCCAGTTGCGTGCATCAGACAGACAAGAGATGCCATAATCCTCTAGGTATAGTCTAAGATCCTCTGGTAGGATGTAGTCAGATGAGAGACCAACAATTGGATCAATGCTGATTTTTATGCTCTTGCCATTACCAGTCTTCCACTCCAGACATCTGGTAATCCAAGAAATAGCTCTGATGAAACCATTCCAAATATGTGATGTACCTTGGACCGAGAAGGATTGTTGACGAAGCCCCACATCAACAGGCTTGTTTTTGAGATATTTGTGCTTAATAATCTGAGACCAAAAACCGTCACCATTGAGAACTAACCAGAGACTTTTCGTACGTAAGGCCAAGCTAAACCATTCGAGATTTTTAACGTTCCAGCCATCCAGTTCATAAGGTCTAGAGATCGTGAGCCAGTCGACCAAGTGGTATTTGTGATTCCCAGTAGTATTCCCCCACAGGAAGTTGAATATATAGCGACGGGTATATGCTAAAATGGTGCTGGGCATTTGAGCCAATGAAAGCCAGTATAGAGCCAAACCTAGTATACTCACTTGATAGTGTGTTGTTGCCTTGCAGCGAATTTTTAGTCTTAACTCTAGCTTTTAAGTTAAGCCCCTTTGCTAATACAGAAAAATAATAAACTTGAGACTAGAGAATGATTTGAATAAAATGTTTTCACCTAGTTGACGACTGTGTGCTTGAGATGTTAAATTGAGTTGTGCATATCTGTATAAGAATTATTAAGTTGAGAAGTTATTTAATGTGATGCATGCATTCACTTCGGAGAATGCCAAAAGATAGTTTCTAATGACTTTCCGTCTGTTACCCCTCAAAAATACATCAACACCAGCTTTTGTTCAAACTGTGATTTTTCCCTACAGTCATCGCAAGTATTAGCCCGTCCCACTGTTGTGCAATAGAAACATTAAGTACACTGAAGTTTGCACAGCGAGCAAAGTTCATACAAAATAATGTGGTTATCAATAAAGACACAACTGAAGAAGTTTCAGTTCTGCGAGCGCAGATTGAGCAGTTGAAGAGGGAATTGCACCCCACACAGTACATTCAAAGGCAATGAATATTTTTTGCTGTGTTTCTTTTGCTATTGATGCCAGAGTAAAATGCATTTTGGACTTTAACGGGCATCATTGATGAATACTTTGATGGATACTGATCAGAGAAGATGATGGAAGCTCAGGTGGGCCAACTTGTATTTGAAGATTTGGTTCGAGAATTCTTTCCTAGGTTGGTTACACACTTTGACAAAATGGGAGTGCAAGTGGCATGGGTCACTGGACCATGGTTCCTTTCAATTTTTGTGAATATTTTACCTTGGGAGAGTGTTTTGAGAGTATGGGATGTCCTTTTGTACCAAGGGAATCGAACCATGCTGTTTCGCACTGCACTTGCACTTATGGAGTTATAGGGTCCTGTACTGGTCACAACAAAAGATGCAGGAGACACGGTTACTCTTATGCAATCTCTTGCAGGCTCAACATTTGATAGCATCCAGCTTGTTTTAAATAGTTTGCATGGGGTATCAAGAAGTATATGAGATTAGGTTACAGGACTTGTGAGAGAAGCATCGTCCCACAGTATTAGTTTCTCTCCAAGAACGGGATAAAGATCCTCGTCTCTGGGGGAGCTCTAAAGGCCTTACATCTAAAACTGTATAATGGTGACTGTGAAGAAGACCCATCTATAAGAGAGGGAAAACTTCTAGTTCAGATACTATCAATAGGGAAAAATGGCTGGGTGGATTTTTCCCCAGAGTTGAATAGAAAAAATCATGTTGGGATTTTTTATTCATTTGGGCATCTCTGTCACGGTTGTGTGTTTTTCATAAGCTATAGACTAAACCTAGCATAGAAGGCTATAATCCATTGGGTAATCATTTGCAGTTGTCAACTTGATTGTCGATGTTATGTTTTTTGAAGGTCTTAGGAGTAATGGACAATAGTCAGTTATACTTTCATTCTTCTTGCCTTTGATTATGGAGCGTATGGGTTTAATCCCACTTCTGTGAAACGCAAAGCCTCTCTGAGTCCCCTTTTGACTCCATTCTCCCTTCTGGTACTGACACTGGTCTTCCCTTGAGGACTAATCCTCCCTTCCTTTTTCCCATCATTCAAGCAATGATCCTTTTCCTTTTGGTTACAAATGTTTCTCTAAGGCAACCTTTTCATATCACCTTGCCCTTCACTGCACCTACCTTAGCGATCTTAACTTAGGGAAACCACCCTAGAGTTGGAGAAGAGCCAACCTAAAGCGAGAAGAGAGGGGTGTGGTGACATTGGTCTCTCTGTCGAGAATTGTCACCGAGCCGACGCGCTCACCTTTTGGGCTTCAGCACATGCGTGCCAGTTTTGGGCGACAACACTGTCATACATCCAAAATTAAATGGCCCCTAATTTTCAGGCTGTTCTTTGTTGCAGTTAATGATTACACAATTTTGCTATTAATTTTGTCCATATAACGTTGCATTTAGACAATACGGGATGGTAAGCCTTGAAAAGTAATTTTCTTTTTGGTAAATTTGTAGTTATTTGCATAAACTTGAACATTGTTGTGATGTATCTGATCAAATTTTATTATATTAGCTCAGGTTGGTGTTCCCGAAAGTGGGATCGAAGATGCTGTTCAGAAGCTGCTAGCACGTGGGTGAGCTAGCATGATTCTGTTGTATAATCTTCAGGTTTGGAATGGAATTTTTTATTTGTTACATTTGAAGATCATGCAAAATGTAATGTGCATTGTTATAGCTACAAGGTTGGGAGGATGGAACAGATTGAAACAGCACAGGAGGCAAAGGCCAAGAGGGGTTCAACAGCTGTAAGTAGCACCAGAAGCTCATTATTGGAATGACCTCGACTTTTTTTAAGGAGTTAATGTTGTTCTCTATTTTTTCACGTGCTAGAAGCTATGCACTATAGTCATTACACAAAAAGCTATTTCATGAAAGTGACTGGATGACTATATCCTGTTTACCATGTAGAAAACATAACTGTATTTTACCCTTGTGACATGTTAGCACTTCTTTGTTGTGACGAAATCTGCATAGGAAGATGATTTTCCAAGATACAATGAAATGTGGCTGATATTATCATGAAAAGCTTTTCTAAGATATAATGAAATGTGGCCGATATTATTAAGAAAAATCGGGAAAGACAAAATAGATGGGATAATATAATTTATTAATGTTTATGACTGATAGAAAATAGGTTAATGCAATTCTAAAATACAATCCAATAGGTTAATGTAATTCTAAACTGAACCATTGAAGGAGAGTAACTGCCAAAACCATAAATCTAAGATAAGGAGAATCTCTAAATATTTGTCTGCAGGGAAGCCGAGCCATTTTAGGTGTTTTTTGAAATTCATTTCAATCTTGAAAATATTTCTGCGTTCTTGCCTTATCAGTTAATTTGCTGTGCAGACGGTTAATAGAGAATTAATTAATGTTTTAACCCCATCAACGGCCGTAAATGACATCGTAGAGCCTGATGCTGTTCATCTTCTCGCCCTTAAAGAGGTAATTTTATCCCAATTTTGGTAGCAGTAGTTTTCCATTTCCACCTTGTTGAAATAATTCAATGTTATTTTGCCTCCAAACTAGCAATTTACGATGCCTTGTAATGTTTAATGTATTTCATTGTTATAGTAAATAATTTGATAAAATGTGTATTTTATAATCCCATGGGAAAAGTGTAGGATCTTCCATTTTAGCCTTTGAAGTTAAATTTTATATTTACTGATATGTAATTGAAGAAAAGAAACTGTAGGAAAGATAATTGCTTTCACATTTAACTAAAACTATCTATTACATGTCATCTTACTAAATACATTTGCTTTTACATTTAATCAAAATTGTTTATTATATATTAAACATTTTATTTTATATTAATAATAATCTATTTTTAAGGTCTCAGCTAAGCCAGACACCAATTTGGTGTATAAAACCCTTGTTTGTGGGACAAGGGACCCTCTCTGTGCAGCGATGTAATTGCTAAAATCTACAAAGGTGTACATACCCTACTGCTAAAGTCTACAAAGATGTACATACCCTACCCCTTCGGATTTGAACCTATGACCTCGTAAGGAGGAAACACATAACAAACCAAAATATAAACAATTAAAGTGGTCCTGGTTTAAAGAAGCATATACCAATTTTACTTTAACTTGGGGTGTGCTGTCATAGAAAAGACCTATGTAGACTGTGTGGGTAATCTATGGAGCAGTGTACAGTCAAGCGAAAAGCACCCAGCAGTCTTAAGGAATTGTTGCATCTGGCTCACAGCTAGATGCATCTAGTGGATTGGTGCAACTGAAGAGATTGTCGTTATACTTCTGTGAGACACATAAGATGAAGCTTGGGCAAGAATCTGCAGAACATCCACATTAAATTCATTTTCATCTAGTCATACATGAGAATGAGGAGGTCGTGATGTTCCCATTGGGCCAGCTTGAAGACAAGTAAAATCCAGAATTTATAGGAGGACAAATCTGGATAGCTGGTTGCACATTGCTTGGACCTCTACTCTGGAATAGCACGGCGTGATGATTCGTGTCTACAACTTGTGTATTGTGGAATTGCACAAAACATATGCATAATGATCCTAGAAGGCGCAACTGCTTCCAAACCGTCATGCCACAAAGTAAAGAGAAATTCCTGAAGGACAGGACTGATCCACCTTAAGATGTCCAGAATATGCAGAAGTTGTAGCTGATAGTACTACCAGCATGTAATGTCCCCTTTTTGGAATTTTATTAAAATGGCCAATTTTCCAATTTTTTCACTTTTTTGGCTCTTGACTAGTTTTGATGTCTAGATCTCCAAATTGACCCAAATGCTTCCAAATTTTCTCTGAAGGTACATGACTGATAATATAACTTAAATATAATGCTCATGTATGTTTTGTGACCTCCAAATTACTTCCGCAAACTTGTTTAATGTTCTGTTCAAAGTAGGAGTCT
>LPNX010292474.1:43355-95391 GCA_001517045.1 Pseudotsuga menziesii | reverse complement strand
GCATATATCAAAATGGAGTGGAAATGGTCATTGTTTGCTCATTAAAAGTCATTTTGACATACAACTCTTGGGAATTTCGACTTGAAACTTTCTGAGAATAAAGAATAGAAAATATTGAACTGATTCCAATCATAAATGGACAATGAAAGGCTCTCCCAATTCGAAATCATCCGCATTACAATGGTTCACAACAAGATTGTGGGAAATGACACTATTTCTTCATTGTTCAACATTTTTACATTAATTCTTTTGGGTATTTCGACCTGAGAGTCTTCCAAACATGAAATATAGAGCATATACATCAGAACATAAGATAATAAGCATTAGAATCTTCCCCAAAGAGATCAATAGCTCACCCAAAGCACAATCCCTCCATTGGCATGAATATGGTGTGAAAACTGGAAATAGTTGAGAGAGAGTGCTGCAATAGAAAAATCCACATTCTTTCCTGTAGCTTACACCTGCAAATAAGACTCCATTAAAGTTCCATGAAAGACCTGAGTGGTCTCTCCAAACACCAACTAAGATGGGAATCTTTCACCTTTGAAATTGGCTTAAGCAAGAAAACTAGTCATCCACTAGCTCTCACAATTCACAAACGACAATTTCACAAATGAGCAAAAGCTTCTTCTCATGGCTGATCCTTGTATTTTATAAACATTATTGGTATTCTAAGGTTCCAAATCCATCCATAAACCAAAGCCAAGTCGAATTGGTGTGGCTGCTCATGCTATGCCATGTGGCCTCTCTCTTCACCTTCCCTCTTCTCCCAAATTTGAGTAGGAGCCTCTTGGCCTTCTCCAACTCCCAATTTCGACCTCCAAGATGCTCTATTCAGGCTTGACATGTTAGTATGTCAGTATGTCAGCCTTCAGATCTGACTTGGGTCATAATTGTCATAGAACCTCCATCATTGGTGTCATAGTTGTCATAAATGTAAGGGGAATCTAGCCAAGTGTCCATGAAACTCCCATTTGGCTCTTCCTCTCCCATGTAAGTTACACTTCATCCCAATTTCAGCCTATGAAGTATATGGACAAGTATATTAACATTATAATCCATACAAAAACATTAGACTTCCCATATATTCAAATTTGCAAGAGAAAGATACCATTTAACATAGGAATTCTAGCTAGTGTGGGCCCCATAGTCTCCATGTGTCTTCATGCTCTATTGTCACTTCCATTTTCTCTTGTATTTATTTAATAAGCTACATTATTAAATATTTATCCCCTTCTAATGTCTAAACATCATTTATTATCCCCCTTATTCCAAATATCAAAGCTTCCACCCCCAACCTAGGAAACTAGTGATTTTCCTTCTTGGCAATTATTTGACTTTTAGCATCCATTTGACAACTTTCATGAATATGGAAAATGTGATTTGGCCATTGTGAATCAATGCCAAATTTGGGACATTACAAATCCTCCCTTCCCAATATTGCTTGTCCTCAAGCAATTTCAAACATGGTTGTTGAAGAACTTGCTTTCTATATGATTCTTTAAAGTTTCCACTACGCTACCCACTTTGAGTCTTTGAGATACCATGAATATTTCAAAGAGGAACCACCATGCTTGCTGCTGCACTACTTTGATTAACATCACCTTATTAAATGGGGAATCATCTACCATACTGTTTGTTTTCCAAATAATTTGAAATCAATGGGACTAAAAACTATCCCAGGGTCCCATTGCTTGCATTGCACTCCAGCAATTAAGAGTGCTCTCCAACCCATACCATTTGGAAAGAGAATTCCTGGATCCCATTTCCTTGTATGCATTCTTCCAAACATCATGAGTTCATAATATATATCATCAAAGTATATATAAACATAATAAGAATGAACATCAAGGAGGTGCCTCACCAAGAAATCATGAAAGTGCTTATACCTCCCAGTGAGTAGACTACCATTTTCCAAGTACATACATGCTTCAAGTGACCAATCAAATATTCTCCAATGACATAGGTGAGGATCCCATGTCCTATAATGCTGCTCCCAAAGAATGTAATATGCATCAAAATAATAATCACCCATTGTTTCTTTCATCCAAGAAGTGAATGAAGAACCTCCACCAAAATATGAACCAAATAAGGAGCAAATAAAACACAAATACTTCAAGTGTCTCAAAGAAGTCTCATCAATACACCCATCAATATGTATATCATCAGGAAATAATAGAGGATTTTGCTGCCAATAATAATGTTCCTCAATCATATCCCTCTTCACCCAAGTGTTGGATGAAGTTCTTCCAACATCAAATGAATTAAGTGTTGAGCAAGAAAAACCATGAGCCTTCAAGTGACTCAAATGAACATCATAGGTGCACCCATGTAGATGTGTATGATCATAATGTAAACAAGGATGCTGCTGCAAATTTAAATAAGATAGTTCTCTAATAATTCCATCATCAAAAGGAGAAATAGAATTTCCATGCTCTTCATGTGGCACCATCAAAAATAAACCTTTCACCCATACTTCATTAGGATGACTGCTGCAAAATTTAGAAGTGTAGGATGTAGGAGAAAGAACCAACTCACCCAAATGATCAGTAAGTAAAAAATTGTCATAATGTGAAGTATCCATAGGGGTAGGATTATTCACCTCCCTAGAAAATGAAAAAATTTCTTCATGGGTTGGTTCCAAGGTGTTGGAATTATGCACTTCTTCAAAAATTGTGTAACCATTTACAAGAGGCAACTCAAGTTCCTCTTCCGCCATTACTAGTGATTGGATCTCATCACTATAATCCTCAAGCACATCAAGAACCTGCAATTTTTCATGTTTCTCATGATCCATCATGTCATGAGAATCCTCCAAGCAATCTACCTTATGAAAATTTGAAACATCGGAGGAAAAACAAGTGTCTTGCAACTTTTCAAGAAGTTGCTCATTTTGAATTGTGAGCTTATCAATAACTTCATTATTTTTCAAGTAGGATTCGTGTAACCATTCAATAAGCTCAATGACATTTTTTCTATAAAAAAGCAAAGACATGAAATTACCTTTGATGTTGCACATTGCTCTTTGGATCTTCTCCATGTCTTCAAGGAAGGATGGATCCTCCAAGGAAGTAGCTCTCCAACAAGAATTTGATACCAATGCTTGAGTGTCATGGAGTATGCTAAGGGCCTCTTGGATCTTCTTTTCATTCATCTTTAAGGACCCTTCAAGAAAATGAGGCTCTTGCAAATGAACCTCCTCATCTTCTTCCTTCTTGCTTGGACCAACTTCATGAAGCTCAAGTGGTGATGGGGAAGTTGATCTTGTTTCTTCTTCAACTGCTACAAGGTCTTCATTTTCATGTTTAATGGAATTTTGGCTTGCAGCAACACTTTCAAAATTGATCTCTATGTCACCAACATAGAGGTGTGAGCACCCATCAGTAGGTACTCCTTCATAGTTCAAGCATCCATCAGTAGATGCCCTTTGGTTCATTTCCAAAGTAGCATGTGTCTCAAAATTATCTTCATTATTTTCAATAAAAACTTCTTCATACTCATGTGATGTCTCTTCATATTTTTCAGAGTCACTTGGGAGTGAATTTCGATCTTCTCCATGTAATAATTCTTCTACTCCACCTATTTCAGAACTAGGTGGTTCATGGGTCTCCTCCGTTTGCTCCTTCAAGCAAGCTGATGCATTTTTTTCCTCGGTTTTCTTAAAATCAATATATTTTTCCCAACTTTGGATAGCCAAAAATTCAAATCCTTTCATAATATTCTTGGTCATGTCTTCAAATATAGGTTCCATGCTTTTTATTATCTCCTCACCATCATATGAGGTTCTCTTTTCATGCCTAGTCATAGTTTCCAAAAAATTGCTTTCTTCTCCTACTTTTTTTCTTCCTCTTCAACAAAAGCACTTTTGGTTTCAATATATAATGGTGGTCACTGAATTATTGTATTCATAAATATTAGACCACATCAGGTGCCAAGATCATGCTCTGATACCACTGCAATGTCCCCTTTTTGGAATTTTATTAAAATCGCCAATTTTCCAAATTTTTCTCTTTTTTGGCTCTTTACTAGTTTTGATGTCTAGACCTCCAAATTGACCCAAATGCTTCCAAATTTTCTCTGAAGGTACATGACTAATAATATAACTTAAATATAATGCTCATGTATGTTTTGTGACCTCCAAATTACTTCTGCAAACTTGTTTAATGTTCTGTTTAAAGTAGGAGTCTTTACTAGCAAATTGGGGCTTCAATTCCCCCTGGGTAATTGCCGGAAATGGCTTCACAAATGATCCCAAAGTCACTTGAATTTCTGAACAGAGGTTGGGTATGTGTAAAGGACCTTTTCAAAGTCTCGTATGCATCATGGTTCAGTTTATATAGTCTGTTATGACTCTTTCTAAAACAACTCCCAAGCGCAATCTCTCCATTGGCATTAATATGGTGTGAAAACTGGAAATAGTTGAGAGAGAGTGCTGCAATAGAAGAATCCACATTCTTTCCTGTAGCTTACACCTGCAAATAAGACTCCATTAAAGCTCCATGAAAGACCTGAGTGGCCTTTCCAAACACCAACTAAGATGAGAATCTTTCACCCTCGAAATTGGCTTAAGCAAGAAAATTAGTCATCCACTAGCTCTCACAATTCACAAACGACAATTTCACAAATGAGCAAAAGCTTCTTCTTATGGCTGATCCCTGTATTTAATAAACATTATTGGTATTCTAAGGTTCCAAATCCATCCATAAACCAAAGCCAAGTCGAATTGGCCTCTCTCTTCACCTTCCCTCTTCTCCCAAATTTGAGTAGGAGCCTCTTGGCCTTCTCCAACTCCCAATTTCGACCTCCAAGATGCTCTATTCAGGCCTGACATGTCAGTATGTCAGTATGTCAGCCTTCAAACCTGACTTGGGTCATAACTGTCATAGAATCTCCATCATTGGTATCATAGCTATCATAAATGTAAGGGGAATCTAGCCAAGTGTCCATGAAACTCCCATTTGGCTCTTCCTCTCCCATGTAAGTTACACTTCATCCCAATTTCGACCTATGAAGTATATGGACAAGTATATTAACATTATAATCCATACAAAAACATTAGACTTCCCATATATTCAAATTTGCAAGAGAAAGATACCATTTAACATAGGAATTCTAGCTAGTGTGGGCCCCATAGTCTCCATGTGTCTTCATGCTCCATTGTCACTTCCATTTTTTCTTGTATTTATTTAATAAGCTACATTATTAAATATTTATCCTCTTCTAATGTCTAAACATCATTTATTATCCCTCTTATTCCAAATATCAAAGCTTCCACCCCCAACCTAGGAAACTAGTGATTTTTCTCCTTGGCAATTATTTGACTTTTAGCATCCATTTGACAACTTTCATGAATATGGAAAATGTGATTTAGCCATTGTGAACCAATGCCAAATTTGAGACATTACATAGCATAGATCCATCTAAAAGGGAATCTACCAAGCACCGAAAGGGATCAAATATCTCAAGGTGCAAACCCTTTTTTAGAACGGAAATGTTGAGGAAATGTGTAATCTAATGTTTATGATTTTAGTTTATCTAATTTATGTTGTTTTATATATATGCAATTCTAAATAATTTAAATTAATTTAAGCCTACATGTTATTTTTAATAACATTTTATTATTTTTTATAAAGGACACATGTAAACTCTAGGATGAGCACGGAAGGAGTTACACATCTCTCCCCTACTGGGCTGTAGAGTGCACCTCTTCTGTGCAATCATCACCAGTCTGTTGGCAAGATTTAAGGAATAAGAAATCCCTCCAAAAAACACATTGGCATGGATTAAACTGTAACAAACAATCAAAGTATGATCACTGTTAGTTGTAGCTACCACATTATTGGTGTGATCTATATGCAAAGCACCTAGGTTGCCATCCAAATCAACTTTGCCATCAATGACAATAGTGTGAAGGAGAGCATAAGCGGTGGTGCCTGTTATAGCAGAAGCTTAAACAATACAGAGATTAGACAAAATAGACAAAGAATAATGGCAAACACATAATAATGGACACAAAGATTTTAACGTGGTAAGACCCTCGAGAGGGAAACATCCACAAAGAAAGTGTATGGGTCTTCTTGTTATTCAAAAATGGAGATTACAATCTTCTTTGCAGCAACATATAGCTATTCTTCTCTTCTAGATTCACATCAACTCTTCAATATCATCTCTTGCCTCTATGGACTTATACATTCATATACAATTGTTCATTCTAATTTTTGTTGCCTTAAAGCAACAGAAAATCAAAATACAAAAAATTCGATAATGCTAAATCCATAAACCAGGAAAAAATCAGATGTTGCTAAACTCGAAAATGCCAACTCCTAACTTTTCAGGAAATTGGTTGTCATCCTTATCAACAATCTCCACCTTGACAACAATTTACTTGATACCTTGCTCTTTCTTTTTCATCACCTTTTTTGCAACCCAAGAGAAGCCATGCACCACCACAGATTCTATAATGTAACTGGTTTCGTGAACATGTTTGCACAATTCTTTTGAGTGTGGACCTTTTCAAGAAGTACTCCACCTTCATCAATAATTTGTCTTACAAAATGATACTTCACAGAAATGTGTTTTGTTCTAAGCTAGATTTTTAGCCAAATGAATAGCACTTTAACTGTCACAAAGCTTTTACCTTATTCTGTATCCTTCCAAACTCACCAAGCAAACCTTTCAACCAGATTGCTTCTTTGCAAGCATGTGAGGCAGATACATATTCTGCCTCTGTAGTGGATAAAGCAACAACATCCTGTAGCTTTGACATTTAACTTATAGGACCACCTGCAAGAGTAAAGACATAACCTAAAGTGGATCTCCTCTTGTTCAAGTCACCTGCAAAATATGAATCAACATAACCGCAAACTTCATCACTTGAACCGTTAAAGATGATACAATAATTGGTTGTACCTTTGAGGTACCTAAGCACCCATTTCACTGCTTTCCAATGCTCTTTTCCTAGATTTTCCATGTATCTACTGACAACACCAACCGCATGTGAAATGTCTAGTCTAGTACAGACTATCAAATACATCAGAATTCCTACTACATTAGCATATGGTACACAAGGCATATACTGCTTTTCTTCATAATTACTCGGACACAAACCCGAAGAAGGCTTATAATGAGAAGATAAAGGGATGTTAACTGGTTCACCTTATTCATACCAAATCTCTGAAGTATTTTCTCTGCATACTTCTCTTGTGATAACCACAACCTACCATTTTTTTTGTCTCTGTGTATCTCCATGCCTAAGATTAATTTTTCTCCTCGTAGATCCTTTATATCGAACATCCTAGCTAGCTTAGCCTTCCACCTGTTAATCTCAACCATGCTCTTGCTTGCAATGAGCATATCATCAACATATAACACCAACATAATGAACAGGCCATTTTCCAACCTTTTAAAGTAAACACAATGATCATACTCACTTTTAGTAAAATTTTGGCTCACCATGAAGGAATCAAAATTCTTGTACCACTACCTGGGAGACTGTTTCAGTCCAAACAATGAATTTTTGAGCTTCCAAACCAATATTCCTTTCTGATTTTGAACAAACCCTTCTGGTTGTTCCATGTAAATGTTCTCATCCAAATGTCCATGTAGAAATGTAGTTTTAACATCTAGCTGCTCTAACTCAAGATCAAGTAAAGCAACCAGTGCTAACACTAACCAAATAGAAGCAAGCTTAAAGACTGCTGAAATATTTCATAGAAATCAATACCTTCCTTCAGAGAGTACCATTTTTCTACCTGTCTTGCTTTGTGTTTTGCAACCTTGTCATCAACACCTTTCTTCATCTTGTAGATCCACTTGCAACCAACAACTTTTGTCCTTTGGAACTTCCACCAGGTCACATGTTTTATTCTTTTCCAAGGCATCCATTTCTTCTTTCATTGCTAATTTCCACTTATCACTTCCAGACACCTTCATTGCTTCCTAATAACAACTAGGTTCTCCATTGTTAGTAATCAAAGCAACATATGTAACAAAATTATCATACCTTTTGGAAAAGTTCTGACTTGTGTAGACTTTCGCAAAGATGGCCGTGACAATTCCTCAATTTCTTGGAAATTTTTTGTCTCTACATCTTCTTCTTCATGAACTTCTTCAGGAGCAACTTCATGATCCTCCTCTCTTATAGATGACTGAGTTTGCAACTGAATTTGCTGAATCTGTGGTTGTTCTTCCTGTTTCATTTCACCATCTTCCAAATCTGACTTAATGAGTGACATTTCATCAAATACACCATCTCTGTTAATGATGATTTTGTGGGCAGTAGGATCCCACAATCTGTATCCCTTAACAGCATCATATTTCTTTGATTTCGGATCTAACTTAGAACACTGACTGTTTGGAACTAGAGCATAAGAATCACAACCAAAAAAATTAAGATTCGAATAATCACAAGGGTGTCCTGTCCATACCTCTTTAGGAAACTTGTAATCTATTGCAGTTGATGGTGATCGATTTACCAAATAGCATGTTGTAACAACTGCCTCTACCCACAATTCCTACTACAACTTGGCATTATTAACCATACACCTTGATCTCTCTAGAAGAGTCATGTTCATGTGTTTAACAACATTGTTTTGCTGTGGAGTATAGACTGTGGTTTTATGCCTCTCGATCCCAACTTCCTTGCAATAATTCTCAAACTCCTTAGTTGCGAACTCACCTCCATTATCAGTCCTTAAGCACTTGATTGTCCTACTTTTAGTCTTTTCAACCAAAGCCCTAAACTGCTTAAATACATTAAATACATCATATTTTCTCTTGAATAAATAGATCCAAACCTTCTTGGAATATGTAATGTCCTCTTCTACTTAAGCATACAAAAATCACCTGCTTATTAGATTTTCATAAGATTATAGCAGTGTATCTTAATTGTATTTATCAATAGGATCACTAGAAGATAGACAAAGCACATAACAATAACACGACAATAACACAAGTATTTTATCCTGGGAAACCCAAATGGGAGAAAACCCAGCAACCTTCGTCTAGAGATGATAATTATGAGAACAGTGTGCAATGAATAAGAAAGAGGAAATATGGAAATGCTTTCCAAAGATAGAAACCCTAAAAAAAAGTCTTCTTTTGCAGTATAGGCGAGCTTCTCTCTCCTAAAAAATGCTAACTTCTCTTGTGCTACTGCTGTGTGGAATAATGAAGAGGGACACCTCCTATTTATACAGATTTTCCACTAATAATTTAGTTGGGGCTGACTTCATTTTGGGGAGCAACATAATTTATATATTATAACTTTTATTTTGTCTTTTCTTTTGCTTGCTTTTCTCACCAAGGTATACATTGTTCATCTAGGGTTTGTATGATTGATTACAATAAGTTCATCTCCCGTAGGAGGTACAATACAATAACAACAAGAATAGCTTCTAAAGTTGCACAAACTCCAACACTCCCTCTCAATAAGGAAGGTATTCTTCGGTCTTCATCAGCATCACAATCATCTGGGTTTCATCTGTACATCTATACTGTCTTTATCATGTCTAAATGTACTAAAGGTTGTCTTTATGAATTTGTTCTATCCGGATGTCCGAGAGAAAATATTTTGCTACCCATTCGTCTCTACTGCCGAAGGAATACTTCCATGCCTGGCTAGAGATCTTGGATGAGCAAATGTGTATGACCATCTACTACTTGTTTGTCTCATCTGCCAATGGGGTACTCCCATACCTGGCTGAGAACCTGAACAAGTAAATGTGCACGACCATCTACTGCCTGTTTGTCTCATCTGTCGATGGGTTACTCCCATACCTGGCTGAGAACCTGGACGAGTAGAGGTGTCTATGCAATCACACGACCATTTTCTACCTGTCTGACTCATTTGCCGATGGGATTTCTCCCATACCTGGCTGAGCACCTTGACGAGCAGAGGCACCTGTGTGAACTCGACTATCTACTACATGTCTGTCTCATCTACCGATGGAATTTCTCCCATACTTGGCTGAGAACCTGGACGAGCAGAGGTACCTGGGAAAAAGTATGGTAAATGTCTCTCAGTCATCTCCCTTTCAAGGAGGGATACGTTCTCTTCTACTCCAAGTCTTCCGCGAAAGTATTCAAGCTTCATCCCGGGAAGAGGCTTGGTGTGAACATCTGCAGTCTGGTCATCTGTCGAAATATACAGGAGCTCGATCGCACCTTTCTGCACCATATCATGTATGAAGTGATACTAAATCTCTTTGTGCTTCGACTTGTCATGAAATACAGGATTCACTGACATTTGCACACAACTTTGATTATCATGGTGAATCACGGTTGGCTCTGAAATCTGGTCAAACAATCCTGCAAGAAGTTTACAAAGCCAAACTGCTTCTTGGGCTACTGAACTTGCAGTCATATACTCAGCCTATGCAGTACTGAGAACTACTAAGTTCTGCTTCCTATTGTACTAGGAAATTTCTGCAGAACCCAAATTGAAACAACATCCTGAAGTGCTCCTCCTATCTGTAGTGCATCCAGATCAATCAGAGTTTGTATACCCTTGCAATCTCAAGTCACAATCTGAATTCTATTGTGGATCATATCCCACGGTGCCACATAAGTATCTGAACACATGTTTTGTAGATACATCAAGAACCCAATCAAGTGGCGATACATAGTGGGATCGGTCAAATTTGAATCTGAAGCAGAATATCTCAGCTTCTTCAAATTTGCATCCATCGGAGTAGCTATGGATTTGTAGTCCAACATTCCGAATAAATGAGTGAGTGACTGTGTGTATAAATGAGGGAGGGTGCCTCCTTATATATACACAACATGTGATTGACCTAAAACCTAACTGGGCCGACCTATTAACCTAGCAGGGCCGACTTTACCTAGGGAGACTCAAAAATACCTTTTCCTTTATTTATTCCGGGGACTATTGCCCCGACTTACAATGGAGGTTTAACCTTAATGCCAAACATAATAATGACAACTCGACCGGAGGAAAACATCTCTGATGAGGGTACAACAAAGTACTAATATACAACATAATATCTTTCGAAGTTACATTTACAATAACACTCCCTCTTAACTAGGAAGGTATTCTTGCGCCACAATCATCAATACTTCTGGTCAAGTCATCATCCCTGGATCATCATCGTTGCTGCAGCTGTAGTCCTCATCTTGTCGATTATTGATTAGTGACATCTGTTGGATCTATCCATCATAAGACGTTTCTATAGAGCCAACCTTGTTTTATGCTGGATGTAGGCCTAGACCTCATCTAGGTCTTTATCATATCCACGAGCAAACCATCACGTAGGTACAGCCTTGGACCATACATTACATTGCCACTGCAATCACCTGCGTCTCCTAGTGGCGTCTCGTCGCATCTAGATCATCTCATCTTTGCACACGAAGAATAGTCGAGATGCACACCTCATGTCCAATAGACCTCCTGCGTTCTACCAGCATAGGAGCACGCCAGGGCGCATTACGTCCCAAGGACTACCTGCGTCTACCACTATGCAAGAATCGCTTAGGAGCACACCAAGTGCATTACGTCTTGTTGTCACCAACCTTGTAGTTGCCTATGTATGATGGATCCAGGATGGATGGTAGAGGGGAAAGCAACTAGGGAGGTGGAACCAAGACTGCCTAGACTCCCAAATGGATGGTTGTTACGTCAATCAAGACAGTCTTCGCTTTATGTTATCTAAGTCCAAGACAACAGCAGGGGAGACCCAGATCTACTCCCGACAGGAGAGATCAGACCTAGACACCAGAATAGATCAAATGTGGCCTTGAGGTATGTAAGGTATAAGGTAGATGGAAACCCTAGCTCTGGGGTTTAGGTACTAGCAACTAATGAAGATGACCACTATCTTGGGAAACGTAACTGAGACAGGGTGAGCAAGGATAGAGTTGGGACTGTCTAGTACCAAGGAGATACACTAAGTGAAATATATGAAAGTATCAGGTTACCTGAGTTATCAAGGAATGGTTAACTTTCAGGGAAAGAGGTCAGAATAGGGCTAGCACTATGCTTGGAGATCAGTGCCTGTTCAGCCTTGGGTAATGGAGTCAGTATTTGTACAACGTTAAAGTGAACCCACCTAGAATATGCCCTGATCTATGGACCTAGAAAAGGATTTGGCTCAGAAGATTCAGGTTACAGGAAAATCAACAGAAGGAGGGCTAGCGCTAGGGTTTGGAGAGGTAGATCTGCAGATCTAGAGCCTCCAGGAGACTATCAACTCAGCGTTGGAGTGGAAATGAGATCAGGATGTCCTGATCTACAAACCCAAGTCAGAAAATTTTAGGAAAAATCAGATCTGGAAAAGTCAAAATTTGATGAAGGAGGCTAGGAGGCTGAAAGTCAGTTTTTCAGATCTAGGGAAACTTAACAGGAACTATCTTAGCGTTGGGGGTGTTATAGAAGGAGGAAGACCTGTTCTACATACCCATGTAATTATTTTCCAGAAAAAGTCAACTCTGGAAAACGTCAAATTTTTAGTTGGGCGCTGGGGTTTGAGCAGTCAAAAAGTCAGATCTAGTGCAAACCAGTCAGAATTAGGGCAGCGTTGAGGATGATTCAGTGAGGGGGATGCCTGATCTACAAAACCCAGAAATGGTTTGCTCAAAGATCAAGTGGTTCCTCGATTAAATATTTTTTGGATTTTTATTATTTATAAGTTTTTTCAGAAAATTGAAGAAAAGAAGGTACAATGGATTCAGATCTGAAAGAGAAGAGAATTACCTGTTAGATCTTACCTGGAAATGCTTGTAGATTCCTTGTTGATGATGAGCCCCGCCATCCCGATCAATTTTGGAAGATATGAGTATGTTATAAGACCAACGTTGTGCTCCAAGTGACCAATGCGCCCTCTCTCCTGCACAAGCAAACGTCAACAATATCAGATTTGCCGTATCATGAAAGAAAATCAAGATCTACAAAAAAGTTAACAAGAAGTAATCATAGATCACAATGAAACTAATGAAAAACCCCTGATACAAGATGAACACAATCCGAGCGAGTTGAGGCCCCCCTGCAAAAATGCTCCAGCTGAAAATGCCCTCCTGTAGATAAGACAAAGATCCCAAAAAAAGATATAGATCTCACAAAATATTCCGAATGCTAGGAAGCAAGAGACTTTCCAATCACCACTGAAGAACATCAGATGCAAAGCAGATCCATAAAATATCCACAAAAAATCTTTCTATTAATCAGATCCAAGAGCCAAAGACCCCTTACAAATGAGAAGCTCTCTCCTTTAAATAGAAATGAGAGAACCAAAATCCTAACCACTTTCAAAATGAGTGGCTAAGATTAAAAAATAAAATATTCTAATCAATGCTTGAGATGAGCTCAACATACAATACATGGATCAATATAACCATAAAATACCAAAATGGACTAAATCACCCATAAAGAGGGTACCCCACTCAACAAGAAATAGATGAAGCACATGGTGGGTTCATGGAGGGTTAACTAACTCCCTATGGGTTCCCCATGGCACAATAAAATAAAATAATATTTTAATTCTTTGACTTTGTGCCTCCTTGAGGAAATCATGAGCCTCCCAAAAGCTCTAGAAAATAATATAAAAATGCCAAAAAAATAGGTGCGGGCCCAATCAGGTGCTGCAACTGTTGGAGAAGGTGCGGAGGACATCACTCTCATCATCATGACTCATCCCATGTCATTTCCTTGCCTCAGTAGCCCAAATCGATTTCTTCAATAGCCATTTAATCATTTATTAATCTGCCTTGAGAAACGTGAACCTGCCAAAACAGCCTCCTTGGGTGCCTGCGTTGTCAAACTAAGCCCACCAAGCTCTCTAGGATGGGGGTACTATGGTACAATCAAGTGGCTGCACCCCCTATTCCCATACAACGCCCTAGAAGATCCAAATGAAACATCTCCTTGCTCAGACACATCATCCTATGAAGCAAAACTACATCAGAAAGGTAAAATGACCTTGATCATCTCTGTAAGTGCCCGAAACTGAAAATAAGCTGTCTCATTAGAATCAGAGAGTCCAAATCCATTTAGGGTGTATATTCATACCCTTCTTAGGTCTCTACCTGATCATCAACCATATCCAATAGACAATATAACCATCTGTAAATGATCAGATACCAATAATATAACTCAGACTATCATCCATCTGATGCAAGTGCTATAAGGCTAAGACATGCTCTACAATTCATTTAAGCAACAATCACAACAAGTAGCAGTCATTTCATTGGCGGTGTATCAACCAAATAGATATATAGGGTTTATTTATTATTACTCAGACCAAACTTTCAGGACTATACTTACTTCATAGTTGTAGTCAATTTGCAAGTGAAGGATGAAGGATGAAATTGACATGGTTAGGGAAAAGGATGACTTCCTACTTAACATCATGATACTTTGGATATGGCAGGGAAATACTCACTATAACCACCTGTCGGACAAACAACAACACAAGGAATGGCAGTGTCTCACAAATGGTTGAGTTGTTCAGAGAGTGTTTATTCAACTTACGCATCATGTCTACATCAAGTTTGATCCAGTTTCATTAGGATCCTCAATTTATTTCCATGGCATTTTTGGCCTATATGTCATCATGGGGACTTCACCAGTGCTTAAAAGCACAACTAATTGCAACTTTCATCCAGGACATTTTCAAATTTACAAGGTCAACAATATTTGGATATAGCATATATTTAACCATTGCCTTTTTGGACCTTTTCTTATACCCTTCAAGGAGTATTTTAGCATTTCATTGCTCTTGCCCTTTTTCACATATGTTAAGAAACACAGTTTTAGCATTTTCATTTTCCATGGGCGCACATAAACATTTCCAATATAAGTAGTACATGAGCTTTCAGTTTTAGCCAACAACATCTCAAGTGACCAGGGGGAGTTCTGCACAGTGCCAAACATCGAGACAACCAACCAGAATGATTTAGGCATACAATCCAACTCACCAAAGGCAAGTTCTGTCACCAACTTAGAGTCGAGACACAAAATAAATAGGGAGGCTTGTCCAACAAAGGTTCTAGCGGGGAAAAGTCCTCCATGCCACAAGTCAAGTACTAAGTCGAGTTAAAAATTGGAAGGAAATGGATGGGTGGAGACCGTGAAAAATGAAGCCAACACTAGCAAGACAAAACAATAGTGGGAATGACTACCTCTATTTTCCCTAAGGAGGGTAAAACCAATGAGTATAGATCAAGAACGTCCAAATCTAAGTAGGGACATCAATATATAATACAAATACAATCCAAGTCCATATAATTATGACCGCCAGATCAAAACACTACATGTTAATACATGTCACAAATATGAGTATAAGAGCAATGATAACCATAACGCAATATAATAAAAACTGAGTCATAATCATGTATATAATCCATCTGAAACATCATCTGTCCAATGAGAAAGTACTGATATAAAACTGGGCATTAATAACTGCTTTGTAATGACTAAATGGCTACATCGGTCCTCAAATCTAAGTGTCCTGAGACTCAGTCTTGACATGGGAGAGTAAAATAGTCCACAAATACAATAATGATCCGTAAAAATTGCTCATCTCAGCATCTCATATGTAAGAGATCTGGCTGAAAAATGTACTGTACCCAAAAAATAGAATATGGTAGCTCAGCTACTGTATATGTGATAACAAGTCTCTCCACGGTCATCTCGCATACTACCAGCATAGGAGCATGCCAAGATGCATTACGTCTCAAGGACTACCTATGTCTACCAATATGTGAGAATTGCCTAGGAGCACACCAAGTGTCTTTGTGACCGATGGACATCTCATCGTCTTCAGCATGGGAGTACGCCAGGATGCATTACATCCTAAGGACTACCTGCGTCTACCACCATGCGAGAACCCTCTCCAGCATGGTACCACGCCAAGACTTATCACGTCCAGGGACTACCTGTGTCTCCTACCATGAGAGATCCATTTCTAACATGGGATCACGCTAGGACTTATTACGTCCAAGGACTACCTGCGTCTCCTACCATGTGAGATCTCGCTCTAGTGCATCTGCGTCTTTTGGTCTCTCGTTATCTCCAGCATGGAAGCACGCCAAGATACATTACATCCCAAGGACTACCTGCATCTACAACCATGCGAGAACTCGTTATTCCCTCTTATTAGGGACCTCGATCTGGATGACACCAAGTCTCTCTCTAAAGTACTTGAACTTCACTCTAGCTAACAGCTTGGCCAACACATTGGCTATCTGCTTGTCCGTCGCCATGTATTGGAGCTTCACCGCTCCTCTCTGCACCATGTCTCAAATATAGTGATACTTGATCTCAATATGCTTCGACTTGTCATGGAACATCGAGTTCTTCGACAACTTTACGCAACTCTGGTAGTCGCAAAAGATGCAAGTCGCCTCTAACTCGAGATCAAACAAACTAGACAGTAGCTTTCGAAGCCATACTGCCTCACAATTGGCCGAACAAGCTGCAACATACTCTGCTTCGGTTGTACTTAGCGCCATGCATGACTGCTTCCTGCTAAACCAGGAGATCATACTAGATCCCAAACTGAAGCAACATCTCGAAGTGCTCTTCCTATCAGTGGTGCTGCCTACCCATTCTGAATCAACATAACCATGCAGGTTAATCCTCTGATTTGCTTCATGCTTGATCCCATAGTCAAATGTACCCTTTAGGTACCTCAATACATGCTTTGCAGCAATTATGTGAACATGTCTCGAATTTGTCAGGAACTGGCTCAGGGTGTTCACAGCAAAGAATATGTCTGGTCTTGTGTTCGTCAGGTACATCAGTGAACCAATCATTTGACGATACATTGTGGCATCAACCGACTCTGATGAAGCATCATAAAGTAGCTTCAAGTTTGATTCCATAGGTGTGGCCATCGCCTTGCAGTCCAGCATTCTGAATCTCTTCAGAATCTCCACAGCATACTTTCCTTGACCAAGGAAGATCCCATCCGCACTCTGCCACACCTCAATACCTAAGAAGTAATGCATCATTCCTAGGTCTTTAATCTCGAACTCAGCGGAAAGCCTCCCCCTTGCATTTGTAATGAGTTCATTCTCACCTGTAAGAAATAGGTCATCGACATATAGCAGGAGTATCATCGGCCTTCCACCTTCAACCTTGTAGTAAAGGTTGGAATCTTCTTTACTCTTGTCAAAACCTAAGCTCATCAAGAAGCTGTCCATCTTGCCATACCATGTCCTGGGTGCCTGCTTCAATCCGTACAAGGCTTTCTCTTACTTGCACACATGAGCCTGCCTGTCATGTGTCTCAAATCCCAGTGGCTGCTCCACGTACACTTCCTCTTCAACTACACCATTCAAGAATGTTGTCTTGGCATCCATTGGTGTACCTTCCACTTCATTACTGCAGTCAATGCAATTATGAATTTGATGGAAGTGTATCTTGCTATGGGTGTGTTGTCGCCTAATTTGCACCTCGGGTAACGTGGTAGAAATATTCAAGCCACTGGGTGCGACCTTGGGGGCAAGTTCGAGCTAAGTGTTGTCACCTGATCCTCAGCTCCTCTGTTTAGGCCAACTCCTAGTGAAGCCAAGGAGTGTGGACCCTAATGAAAATAAATCTAAGGTATTTTCTAACTATGAAAGCTTGAAACACAGATTTTCTAGGAGTTTTAAAATATGGAATAAAATTAGAGATTACCAATCACTGCAAATAGGATTTACTTTAACAACCCTTAGTCAAAAATACATACACAATATTCAAGACACATTTGCGGAATTAACTTACTCAAAACACAATAAAATAGATCAGTGCCATAATGAAAAGAGTGCTTTGCAAATTGTGGGTTGCTAGTGTAGTCTCAGTGAAAGTATTGCAGTGTCTCCGTTCGTAAATTTTAGATTATTATATGAATTGATTAAGCAGTGGGTAAATTCTTGGTTGATTTTATTAATGTGGTAATAATCTGGATTATTAGCAGGGAGGGGGATTCCCGATATACCGTGAAGGTATAGGGAATATGTCCAGACTCACAAAGTGTGGTAGCACATGAGAAAACGTGGGCTGAATGGAGTCACGGAGGGGATGTTCAACACTACACCAACAAGGATGTAGCCTAACGGGACCCCGCGGTCGCTTTTCAGTAGTTCTTGCTTCCTCTGTACAATTTACTCACACAAAGCAAAACGCAACGTTGGATTTTCATTGTTCAGGGAGATTGATTAAAAGTTGAAGTAATTACTAGTCACCTAAACCCTTTTTTGATACTACCAACTGATCAGACGAAGCTGCAGTGGAAGTAGAGCATACAAGGATGAAGGCCTTGTAAATTTTAACTATTTTTTGAACAAGGCTTTTTTCTGATTAAAAAGTATAAATCCCAAGAACCTCCTTCCAGATTCAGTACTCGGGCAAGCCCTTATCCACGAACCTATACTCGGGAAAGTAAGGGGGTTTATTTTAAACTCACAAATGCGAAAAAGAAATAAAGTTTTCTAATTACTACACTGCTCAAATCATTTCCCTTTTGGTACTTCGGTATAACACAGTGGGTTAGTATTCAAATTACTTTAGAAAATAAAACTTGAAATGTAAACAAAAATAGTAAAGGAAAGAGCAAACTACATTAATAGCATAAAACCAGGAAAACAGACACCGACGCGGATCCCCCTGGGGGGGAAATGGGGACCGGGCTCTGATGAGCCTACTTAAGCCTTATTTGATTTTTACAATAATGTGAAAGAAAATGCACTTTGGTCCTCAAATCGGGATCCAATGGCTTACAATAACATGAAAAATTGGAAATTTTTATAAAGGGGAGCTCCATTAGTCTTTTTTCACTTCAATTTTTTTATTTTTTGGCAGCACCTCCCTCTCCTTTTTTGTAAAACCTGCAAAACACTTTAAGAAAGTTGAAAAAAAAATTCTAAGAAAAAAAAATAGTTAAAACTAGCTAAAAAGTGACTGAGAAAGTAAGTTAAAAATATGCTTTCTCAGGGTCTTTGTTTGCCTCTTAGGGATGGCAAACAAATATGAGCACTAAATTGCTAGATATAAAAATGATATCAAATACTAACTTATAGGTTAAGTCTTTTGTTTTTACTAGAAAATTGACTTAAACATGAAAGCTAGTATCCTAGATCTAAACCTTGAAAAGATAAAACTTTGCAAAACATAGTTAGATCTACAAAATAAAAGCATTCAAGATTTGTAAATATGAAATTATCTTAGATCTAGAAATGTTTTTCTTTTAAAACCACAGAACCGAAATGATATTTATAAAAATGGAGAAGGAAAGCAAGGAGAATGCTTGAAGAGAAGAGGGTCCTTGAAGCTTTAATGTGGTGTGCTGAGGAACTCTTTATCTGCAGCAAAAAAGTTTAAGAAAAATGAAGAGATGATTGATCAAACAAGATATTTCATGTATCCCGTCATGACAACCTGCAAACACACACTTATGCACACACGATCAAATGTAAGAGCATAAATATTGAATAAATCAAAGTAAAGCATCCATAAACAAATGAAGCATTCACAACAATCATCAAACATATATTCTCAAAACTTTAGACCATTAAAAAAATGGTTAAACTATGCTACCAAATTTGAAACAAACCTTTCAGTGAACTACAAATATTTCAATGCATGCCATAAGTCTTTTAGATACATATCACCTCCATACTGCTGGAAGAAAAAACATCCACTCCACCAAGGCACAACACAGTCTAGACCTCCAAAGTCTCTTTTATTTCTCAGATATGCAAATATTACAACAAACAGGTTCTTTCCAGTATATTCCAACTAGTTTGAATGGGGACAACACAGCTTTATTTTTAGCCAGAAGAGGCCATGAGAGGCGCAACTACCACTGGAGAAGAGGGGGCGTTAACAAGAGGAAGAGAGAAGCTAAGCATGAGTTGAACTGTGTTACACTGAAGTGTAGGTAAGAGAGGTAGGCGCCACCTCTCCACCTCCTTACCACCAACCCACCACTTGATTGCCACCTAAACCAACTCGTCAATCCTGGAGGGGCGCAAGCTCAAGTAGGTAGATCCCTCGCAGTAGCCTCAATCAAGGAGATGTCTTTCTTAAATCAGGGAAGTCGATAGAAATTGATTTCAATAAAATCAGACAAGAGTCCATTGATTTAGGAATTTGGATATTCTCTCCAATTTATATAATTAATTGATTTTTTTTTATTTTTAGGAGATTTTTTACTTAAGTGATAAATTAATCACTTAAAATTTAGGAAAAGTGGGTTTAGGGGTACAATGGGTGCTTTGAATTAGAAAACGAGCACCCCCATCGAAAAATCCGACCTCTAACCACACTTTTATTACAACCATAATTTTCCCAATTAAACTATTAAAAAATAGCCTAAGTTTATAGGAAAAAATAATTTTCTCAAAACATGAAATAAAACGTAGGGGACCTAGCACATGTCCATATGAGTCAATAATAATGTCTAGCATGTTCATATACATTGAACCATGAAATTTAATAACCTCCTAAGGCCTAGCCATCAAGACGACCATTCCAGCTTTGGAGGAGTGGTGAAAAACTTGAAAATTATAAGTCGTTTATTCAACAACATATAATTAACAAGTAAAAAACACCTTGGAAGACCTAGATTGATGTTTAAGTCCTAGGAAGCCAAGTTCTTTACAAAAAATCCATGCTAGCACATCTTTTACAACTTTCCCGTAGGGTATGAAAATGTGGTAAAAAAATTAAAAAAGGGGCCCTGGAAGGCCTGAATGGACTTCTAAACTCTCGAATTTGAACAATGATTTGTTTATCTTTGGCGGCTCACTGAAAGTCCAACTAGATGCAACCTAGTCGGTAATAGGGTGCAAATGTCTCATCGTAGTCTATTCCTTCTTTCAAGGAGAAGCCACGCGCTACGATCCTTTCCTTGTGTTTTTCAATGCTACCATTTGCAACATGCTTGATCTTGTAGATCCACTTCGAGGTCACAACAGATTTCCCTTCTTGTCTCGAAATTATCTCCCATACATCTGTTATCACATATATAGTAGCCGGGCTACCATATTCTATTTTTCAGATTCCAGTACATTTTTCAGCCAACCCCCTTACATATGAGATGCTGAGATGAGCATTTATGATGGATCATTATTTGATTGATGGACTATAGTACTCTCCCATGCCATGACTGAATCTCAGGACACTCAGATTTGAGGACTGATGTAGCCATTTAGCCAGTTGCCGAGCAGTTATTAGTGCCCAGAGTTGTATCAGTGCTTTATCATTGGACAGATGTTGGTTTAGATGGATTATTTACATGTTTATGACTCAGCTTGTATTATCTTGTGTTATGATTATCATTGCTCTTATACTCATTCTTGTGACATGTATTATCATTTACTATCATGATCTGGCAGTCATATAAATATGTGGACTTGGATGTATTGATATTATGTATTGATGTCCCTACTCAGACTTGAAATTTCTTGATCTATACTCATTGGCTTTACCCTCCTTAAGGAGAATAGAGGTAGTCATTCTCGCCATACTTTGGCTTGCTAGTGTCAGTTTCATTATTCATTGTCTCCACCCATCCATTACCTTCCAGTTGTGTTTCTTACCTGACCTACTATTTTGACTTGTGGCATGGAGGACCTTTCCCCACTAGAGCCTCTATGATTGGATAAGCTTCCCTGTTTATTTGTGTTTCGGCTTTGAGTTACCTAGGTTGTGTTGGTTAAACATGAAACAAGTAGCGCTGCCATCAATACAATGTATTTGGAAATGAATATCTTATGAAAAAAAGCCCATTCTTGAAAAGTAGTGTTTTTAAACATACATGAATGCAAGGAAAGCCTGATGAAATTGGCTTTGAAGTACAATGAAATGAATATCTTAGAACATTCATGAAAAGTAGTGTTTTTCAACATACATGAATGCATAAAGCCTAAAATAATAAAAAATCTGTGAAATAAATACACGGACCAAGGCTACAAAAAATAAAAGGCCCAAAAAGCAACAGTTCCTAAAGTTATATCTAAGGATTGCTGGCCTCACTTGTATTGGTTTGGATTGTGATCATTTGTCAAGGTGAATAAGCACCTCTGAAGTAACTCACCCATTTGTGAGACACCGCCATCCCCTGTGTTGTTGCTTGTCCATCATATGCTAATGTGTGTATTCCCTTTCCATATCCGAAATGTCACAATGTCGAGTTGGTGATCATCCTTTGCCCTAGCCTTCTGAATTTTTATCCTTCACCCTTCACTAGAAAATTGATTACAACTGTGAAGTGAGTATGATCTTGAAAGTCTGGACTAAGTTATAGTTAATAAATGTAAACCTTATATATTTGGTTGATAGATCATGTGAAATGATTGCTACTTCTTATGATTATTACTTTAATGATTTGTAGAACATGTCTTGATCTTTGAAACACTTGCAACGGATGGATGTCAGCCTGGGTTATATTATATGGTCATTTACAGATTATAATTTTGTCTATCTGGGTATATTGGATATTGTAGATGATCATGTAGATACCTGTAGAGTGTATGAGTATACACCTTAGATAGATTTGGACTCTTCGAGTCCAGTGAGACAGCTTGTTTTCAGTTCCAAACACTTGCAGAGATGATTTGGCTCAGTTTACCCTTCTGGTACAGTTTTACATATTGGATGGCCTGTCTGAACAGGGAGATATTTTTCTTGGATCTCCTAGGGCGTTGTATGAGGCATGGGGGTCCAGCCACTTTTTGTAACATATTACCCCCCTCCTAGAGAGCTTGGTGGGCTCAGTTGGATAACGCAGGCACCCTAGGAGGCAGTTTTTGGCATGTCACATTTCCCAAGGCAGATAAAAAATAATTAAAATGGTTACTGAAGAATTCGATTTGGGCTACTGAGGCAAGGAAATGGCATGGGATGAGTTCTGATGATAAGGGTGATGTCTTCCACTTCTTCTCTAGTAGTTGCAGCACTTGGATGGGCCCACATCTATTTTTCGGGCATATTATATTATTTTCTGGAGTTTTTGAAGGCTCACGATTTCCTCAAGGAGGCACAATTTCACAGTTAAAAAATTATATTATTTTTATTGTGCCATGGGGACACCCAAAGAGAGTTAGTTAACACTCTCTGGACCCACCATGTGCTTCATTTATTTTTTGTTGAGTGGGATCCCATCTCCTAGGGTGATTTAGTCCACTTTTATATTATATGATATATTGATCCATGTATTGTATGTTGAGCTCATCTCAACCGTTGATTAGAACATTTGTATCTTTTAATATTAGCCACCCATTTGAAAAGTGGTTAAGATTTTGGTTCTCTCTTTCCTATTTAAAGGAGAGAGCTTCTCATTTGTAAGGGGTCTTTGGCTCTTGGATTTGGATAATAGAAAAAAATTTCTTATGGAATTTTTTTGGATCTCCTTTGCATCTGGTGTTCTTAGATGGTGATTGGAAAATCTTTTGCTTCCTAGCATTTGGGTATTTGATGTGAGATTTATATAATTTTTCGGGAAACATTGTCTTGTCTACAGGAGGGCGGCTTCAACTTGGGCGTTTTTGCAGGGTTTCCTCAACTCGCTTGGCTTGGATGTGCTTTGTATAAGGGGATTTTCATTAGCATCAATGCGATCTATGATTTCATCTTGCTATTTTTTTGTAGCATTTGATTCTTTCTCATGATGCAACAAATCTGATATGGTTGACGTTTGTTGTGCAAAAGAGAGGGTGCAGTGGCTTCTTGGGGCAAAATGTTCGGCATAGAACTCACTCAAATCTTCTCAAATTGATCGGGATAGCAGGGAAAATCATTATCAAGGCATCTACAAGGTTTTCCAGGTAAGATCTACAGGTTAGTGCTTCTCTTCTAGATCTCAATCCATTGGCATCTGCATCTCCATTTTTATCTTAAAACCCTAAATATAAAAAACCAAAAAATATTATAGATCAAACCGCTTGATCTCGGGGCAAACCATTTCTAGGTTTTGTAGATCGGGTCCAACCCTACATGGGTCTTCCTCAACGCTAAGCTAAAAGTGACTCCATTTCCCTAGATCTGAAAAACACTGATCTTCAAACCCTAGCGCTACCTTCCATGTTGCCTCTTTTTCTCATGATCCGATCCTTTTCGGCAAAACTTTTTTTGGGTTTGTAGATCGGGTCCAACTCAGGTGGGTCTTCTTCAACGTTGGGCTAAAAGTGACTCCATTGGCCCAGATCCCAAGGCACTGATCTTCAAACCCTAGCGCTACCCCTCCTGTTGCCTTTTCCTCTTGCGTTTTGACTCTTTCCTTGTGGCTCGGGTGCTTTGACACTGTCATACCTTCTTTCGAGTCTATCCCTCGGTACTAGATATCCCCAAACCTGTTCTTACCTTTTCTGCATTGGTTACGTTTCCCAAGGCAGTGGATATCTTCACCTTTTGCTAGTACCTTAACCCTAGATCTAGTATTTGCCTCATAGGTCACTTGTGTCCTAACTTGGATCAAATCTCATATCTCCTAAACCTTGGTTCATCTAGTGACATCATCCATAGATCTAGGGTTTCCATCACCTTACACCTTACATAGCTCAAGTCCATTTGATCTAATCTAGTGTCTAGGTCTGATCTCTCCTGTCGAGAGTAGATCTGGGTCTCCCTCATTGATTGTCTTGGGCTAAGACAACATGAAGTGAAGACTGCCTTGATTGGCGTGACAACCATCCATTTGGGAGTCGAGGCAATCTTGGTTCCATCTCCTTAGTTGCTTGTCCCTCTACCGTCCATTCTGGATCCATCTCACATAGGCAACTACAAGGTTGGTGATAACATTTTGGCGCCGTTGCCGAGGAGGTAGAGGCTTACCTTGGTTCATCTATTTTACCTTCGGTGTCTGTGAATGTACTTACATCTTTTATCATTCATATCACATTCGGTCTAATATCAGTGAATGCATTTTATATGTTTAAATATTTACAATCACTGCATGAATTTCGCTTACCTCTCCTACGACATCATCCGTTGGTGAACACGACATTTCGTTCATCTGGCGACTCCACAACGCGACTTCACTGAGAAGCGAACCCATCACACAAATCATAATGAATTCAGATATATTTATCAGACGCATGAAGGAATTAAATGAAAGTATAAATGAAGCTGAAAGATGAATAAACGGAAGGGATAGATGGAGGTCAGACTACGGGTATGAGGATGACCTCGAGCATGATTATGGGTATGAATCTAGTTATCACAATTATTGGCCTGGGAAAGGGGCATAAGAAGGAACTTCGCGCGCGCAGCCAAGGAAAATGCGCCGCGCGCGCGATAGAAGCAAAGGAAGAACATGAAGGATGAAAAGGGCCCGCGAAGGTAGAACGGAGAAGTGTGCGGCAAAGGAAAGGCGAGCGCGGACGCGTGCAAGGGGGAAAACGGTCAGAAAGCGACAGATACAAAATCCAGATCATGGCCGTATAAGACGGCGTAAGCCTGCAGCTATGCACGTACGAGAAGATATTTGTAAGTCAGGCCGATAGTGCCTCGTGTCAAGGCATGATCACCACAGCTGTAACCAGAGGGGCGATTGATGGTGACGACTAACAGATTGCGGGGATGTAGTTGGCCCTGCGTGGCCATGTAAATTAGTATAAATAGGAAGGATGCAATGGTTAGAAGGTTGGTTTTAAGGTTTTCATTGATCCTTGTTCAGTTTTCAGTAGTAGTTTGTTATTCAGCGGTAATCCAAGGAAGGGGATGCCGATTATGTTGTAATGTCATAGCGATCAGAGGAGGAGTAGACTCAGGAAGAGTATGGTAGCATTAGAGGGGCTGTTGAGTTGCGGATCTGACAACAGTGGGAGCAAACCGCTAGGAGTAGGAGTTGAGTAGAAGAGCGAACCAGAGAGCATGAGAACCATAAGTCTGAACTTAAAGACATATCTCAAGAACAGTCTGCATCCCGCAGACTGCAAGGTGCTATATCTTTTCTCATGCCAGATGAAGAGCACCTTGGTGGTTTTTACCAGATGGGTTTCCACGTTATTTCTTGTGTCCAAATGAATGATTGATGTGGTGAATGTTTATGTGATTGATTAATAGTTGCTTTCCGTACAATGTTAAATGTGGTTCAGTTCCTGTTAGTTTCTTGCAATCGGTAGATAGATGAACAGAATATCTTGCTGAATTGAAACTGTATAAATATATATCATTTTGTATAATTCCTGTTATGAATCACAACTTAAGTCATAGAGCCAATTGATGTGAGTCAGCTGCGCCGCACGAGTTGCGCCAGCTGCGAGGGGGAAAGGAAAGTCAGGTCACGCGCAATGACATACAGTTGTGCTCATTCGCGCTGAACCGACTACTCTGTCCAGTCACCCTGTGCCTTTGTTGAGCTCCTTGCTTGCAAGCTAAGGGACTATACTTTCTCGACAATCACGGAAATATGGTTCTGGCGATTACCCATCTATGAGATATCTCGGGTGAGACTACGCCTACTTCGCAGGTGTTGCCGATGGAGCTTGCTCTATCGGGTCGGTATCTCAGGTAGTTGTTGGATCGGCGGGCTGCGCAGAACCTGGGTTGCGCAAGTGGGGAAAAGTGGCCAACAACAATCTTTATGATACCCACCAATTTCCTCACCCATGCAATAAATATTTCCCAATCATCCCGAGTGGAATAATAAGCAAGCATCAAGTGAATGATCCTTGTAATCCTCTTCATCAGTGTAATACAAGTTTTTTCGTGACAACCCCTAATAAACTTGTAAGTCGACATGAACCTAGAATTCAGTCCCAGTCAAATCCTTATAGCCGAGTAATCAAAGCTGTTAAAAAACAAGACAAACAGTCTCCTTTTGACTTTTCTGAAATATCGGGGGCACCTCACCCTATTCCAAACGATTACACTAGGAGGTCGCCCCAGTTTAATGGAAATAAGGATATATCTGTTGAAATTTATTTGGATATTCTCTGGGATTACATGGAAATTAGAGGTGCGGACAATGAAGATGTTTATATACGAGCCTTAGGAGAATCCTTGCAAGAGGATGTTCAACTATGGTTTGATCATTTAGCATCGGGATCCATCACTGGGTATGACATGTTCACAGATCTGTTAATAGATAAGTGGGGTAGGAACAATGATAATTCTTTAGATGATTGTGCAGTTGATAATCAGTATATTGACAATTTGCTTTCTCAATTGGATCATTCCTCTCCTAAAATGTTCCAAATTATGAGCGTGCCTGCAATCCATAGGAATGTTACAGAGTACTTTGAGAATAATGTTTCAAAACCTCATGCTGAAACTAAGAGGGATATCAATCAAATCATACAAGATACTCTGTTATTGTTACCTAAAGCAGTCACAGAGCAAATCTTGGATTTAATCTGTAGAAAGGAACCTAACAATCACCATCAATAAACATCTATAGTTGAGCCTTCCATTTGTGAGTCCATTATAGAGCCTTTAGAAGAAAAACTCCATAGTCATTGCCTAATGGATGATAATTTGAGTCAGTGTTCAAGCTATCCGAATTTGGATTCAGACTTTGATTATGTCTCTGCAGAAGAAGAAAATGTTGAAATTTCCGTTGAGGAGCAATCGTGTGGTCATATTGTGGTTGAAGACCAAGTTTGTGAGGACGATAAGGAAGTTAGAAATGAACATATTGATATTTTTCCTTATCAAATGAATGATGATGATCATTTATCCTTAGTTGAATGCAATGAACAATCTAAAAAAGAACAACCACATGATGATGATATACTAGTGAGCGAACTTGACCTAGAGCGTTCTTTGTCACATCTTTCGAGCTAGAATCTATGTCCAAATAGTCATCAAGAGCCTCCAAGGAATCATTCTTGTAATGTTGTTGCTATTCCCCATCAAATTTTTGGTCATGGTGATTTGGTTGAGGAGATTAATCATAGTGAGTCTAGTCCTCGAGAGGTTAGTGTTAATCTTGTCAATTTCTTTAACCAATGTCCCATATTGCATACAAGATTGGTGTTAGCACCTTTAGGTGATGCAAATCAAGTTTTAATTTTTCAATCCACCCTCCCGTCCCAACTTTCCGAGCATTCTTGTATGGGTTTGTGTTCTAATCAAGCTTTTTTGAAATTTTCTGTCAGGAGTTTGAGCATGGTCACATAATTGGAGAAAATACATTTCATTTCCCTTCTTGGTCATCCATAATGAGAAATATTTTTCAATTTATAAATCTTTCTTATGGGTGGTTTGAGAAGGTGTATAAAGATCAATTTCATCTTTTCTCCATTTTTAAGTGACAAATGGGCTTGATCTCATTCACAGTTTCATTACATTACAACTTGTTCCCATTTGATTCTTCCTTTTCTTCTGGAATGAATAGAATTGAATGTCCTAGTAAGGTAGAGGAGAAAACAAAGAACTGTTTGGAATGGTTGAATCATGAGTCATATTGTCTCCTTTCGTCAAGAGCGAGCTTGCATACTTCTTATGATCCTATCAGTATCTGGATGGATGAGTTTCTAGAAAGTCAATTTCAGCCTCGTCATGATTTCATTCCACATTGTCCAGATCTTTCTTTGAATTTCAAACAACAAGTTAGAATGGTTTCAATTTTCAGTTACATTACTTTTAAACCATCTCTCGCTTGTTGGGTCATTAACTGTAAAGAAAGCTCAATGGATTCGTTTAGCAAGTGGTTACATTGGATTTATGATTTTACTTAACACTTGTCTAAACTGGTTCGAGTAGGGTAGGTAGGATTGAATAAGCCTTTTAGGCAGTAGTGTAGCCTTTAGTCTTGCACCTTTTGTCTTTGCCTGAAGCTTGCTTTTCAAAACTCTTAGTGTAGTCTTCAGTTTTAGCTATTTTCCTGCACAGTGAGATCAAAACTTTGCTTAAAGTTATGGTTATAGATTAGAATTATTTTCTGCTTTTCAGTTTCATGCATTTCAGTTTGAGTATTTTATTTTATCCACACAGTGTTCTGACAACCGGTCTGTGAGTTTGGTATAGCTCTGGACATTTGGCAGGTGGTTGGTGACATTTTGGCAGCAGTTGCAGAGCTGGAAGGATGGATCGAGGATGCGAGTAGCAGAGTGCGAGGACCAGAGATTTTGAGGTTCTCAAGCACTCTATTCAGCAGAGCACTTGTCCTAGCTGGAGCCAGATGTTATCACATAAATAGTAGTCGGGCTACCATATTCTATTTTTCAGATTCCAGTACATTTTCCAGCCAACCCCCTTACATATGAGATGCTGAGATGAGCATTTATGATGGATCATTATTTGATTGATGGACTATAGTACTCTCCCATGCCATGACTGAGTCTCAGGACACTCAGTTACTTATTTGTCATTTGAATGTTGTTGTAATGCCAAAAATTCCTCCATTTTAAAACAAAACCTTCCATACAACTCTTTGGAAGCATTAACTTGTTGGCCAAAGGAATATTAAACTGTTGTTTTAGGTACTTTAGTGCTTATTTCGAGAAAGGCCAACAACCCAAGATTGAGTTTGTTCACTGTTGTAACATTTTATGTGCAGATCTGAGTTTAATTTCACACATTTACTGCATTTTTAACTCATTTTGTAGCCTTAGATTGATCAACACATTGGTATTTTCATTTAGCCTCACATATATGATATTTAAGTACTTATAACAGTCATATGTTCACTGTTTTACTTTTATCCTTGTTTCAACACAGATTTGTAGATATATTGACAACATATTACAGTTAGGCTAAGTCACCGGATTCGGCGATTTTTCGCCATAAAAATCGAAAATCGCCGATTTTATGTTCCTGGTGAACTAATTCGTTGAAAAACGGCGATTTTGAAGGCCAATAACCATGCAGCCCGTAGGTAAACCCTAGCCGACGCCCAAACTACCTCTGCATTGACTTTTTGCTTATTGTGCGAGTCTGGAATGAGCCGTCGTCGTGAATCATGTCGTGAGTTAATACTGGAGCGTGGAGGCCACCACCGTTCTCTGAGTCGCAGAGGGACTCTTGAGTCTGCACTGGCTGAATCCACAATGGGCGAGGCGTGGTTTAGTTGACAGTTGAAGCAGTGCTAACGCCGACGGTTCTCCATATTCGATTAAACCTAGAACGGTGATAGATACCCCATATAACCGGATAAATGTAAATGTTTTTTTATTAATAAATATAAATCATATTCTCTATTCTCTTTGGATTAAGTGGTAGAAATGTTATTTTGAATATAAATAAATAAATAAAATTTAATATTTTTTCAATTTATTTTATATTAATTTCTTTATTTAAAAATTAAAAAAATATTTCTTTTGAGATTTAAAAAAATAATTACAATAAAAAAATAATAATGTTAATTTATTTTTGTTTATTAAAAAGATTAATATATGATTTTTTTTTGTTAATTGACTGTAGCATAGTTTAATATTCTATGTTCATTTATTTTTGCTTATGAAAATTATTGATATGAAATGATTTTTTTGTTAATTGAGTACAACTTAGTTAGTTTAATATTCTATGTTAATATTTACATTCAAAGGTGAAAGGATGTTACGGGATTTGGTAAGAATATAAGTTTTCTAGTTGGATGTTAAATAGTTTAAATATTTTTAAATTCTAAGTTTTATAGTCATTCGAACTTAATGTCGAATTTTATCACCAAAATTTTTATAGCCGAATTTTTGTCGAATTTTAAGGTTTCCGAATTCAAACACGAACTCGAACCAGGTGACTTAGCAGTTAGGGACCCCCCCTGAGATTGGCATGCACCAATGACCAATCCAAATGGAGAGGAAATTTATTAGTGACACAAGGGATAAGTATCCTACAAGTTGTACACATTTCAAACAGATTTCATAAGTCCATCGTAATTTACAAGTGCATATTTGTGTGCTAACAAGTCTTGAATTTTAGCAAAAGAGCTTCTTGGCTTAAGGCCGACACTTACCTTTTGAAAATTAAATCAACTCTCTCTAAGTGAAATCAATTTAATTGTTGTTACAAACATTTCACTTTCAGCTCTCAACTGTTGCTCTAAATCTATACTTGGATGATCATTTGATAAGTACTTGTTTATTTCAGCCACAATTATCAGAACCAGACCGATGATTGAACCGACCAACAAGAATCAGGACCGGACAAAAACCAAAAAAACAACCAGATCACAAAATCAATCAACAAAATTATACATAAAATATTTAAATTCTAAAAAAACAAATATTTATGTGCATCCATGAGAATTCAAGCTGTTACACACAAATATACAAAGTTTCTCACGTATATAGCAAGTAAGAGTGCATACAACCTTTGTGTGCCGAATGCACACCAACAACAGAAATCTAATGATAGTTGTCTTCTCACTTGAGAAAGTGGGAGAGGTGTGGCCTTGGAGGCAAGCACAGAGCCAAGTACTGTCACCTACTCCTAGATCCTCCGTTTAGGCTAACTTCTAATGAAGCCAAGGGGGGTAGTCCCTAACAAAGAGTTTCTATGGCTTAATGTATTTTAAGTGTTTTTGGTGTATGGTGATGCGGATGGGTGTTGTTTAGGAGTTTATTGCGGTGAAAAGATCACAGATTTAAAATTTAAATAGCACAAAGGTATACTTGCAATAATTGAAGGACAACACAATTGATTGATTTAAGCAAAGGCTTCCATAATGAAATAAAATATGCACTTCAAATATATAAATGAAATGAGCACAAGAATAGTGCCTTATCCGATGGGTAACGAAGTCAAGATTGTAGTGCTTGGGATGCAAAGATACAAGCGTTCAGTGTGTTTGTGAGATCATTTTGCAAGTGTTCTTTGTAAATTTTATAAATTTTTAGTGATCTTGATTATTAAGGCAAAAAAAAAAGCAAGGTATGATTCCAACCGGAAAAGTATACCTTCAGTGGCTCCCCTTGGTGACTTGACGGACCGTCTAGTATTCTAGGCTAAGTGTCCGGAGGATTTAACCAGCAATCTAGAACTCTATGACAACGGTGATTTCCGATGCCACTAGTAGGAATTTCCCCACTACCTGAGTATCGCTCGAAACAACGCCGGTTCGTTGGTTTATGGGGGTGAAGATTTTATTATGGTTATCACTTGTAATATTAACAATTTCCGATCATCGTCCTGAGTACGAATCCAACTTTTTTAAGGTCGACAGAGCATACTAAGTGATGGAAAGCAACGAAGTAGATTTTATGGGGAATGTGTGTTGGAAATATTTTATTAATTATGAGCACATAGATGAACCTCTCTGACAGAGAGTGCTCTTGACTTTGTCTTATGATAGAAGTTCAAGAGACTTTGGCTAATCTATATGCCTAATGCAAGGAAAATGCAATGTAACTATGCTCTCCGACAGGGAGTGCTCTTGACTTGGGTTATGGCAAGTTCGAGAGACTTTGGTTTATTTTTAAGAGATAAGCAAATTGTAAATGTGGAAACCAAGTGATAGTGCAAAAAAGATTAATAAACAATGACTTGAAAGAAACTAACTTAGCAAAAATAAAATGAACTAGCAACTAGTGTTCTAAGCATAAAATGAAACTACTCTAAGCATGCTAATAACCAAACAAAAGAACAACCCAAGGCTCTTCCCCAAATGGGAGAAGGAAAACACAGAGAGTGGGAAGCTTTAGATCTTCTTGTTTAGCACCATCTTCATTGGGTTTTGGATCTTCCTTATGGTTTCTTGATGTGTTTCTCTTCTTCTTTGGGTAATCTCCAAGTGTTTTAGTTTCAAGTCTTTCTTTGCTTTACCTTTGCATTTTATTCTCCTCTCAATACCTACAACAAACAAAAATCCAAACAACTCATGCACCCATTAGTCATTAGCAAAATAAATCAAACTTGAAACTAATCTAAGATTAAGATCTACAAACTTAAATTTAAGATGCAGACTAGGAAATGAAACTAGAATGAAATCTGTTATCACCAACCCTTGTAGTTACCTATGTGAGGTGGATCCAGGATGGATGGTAAGGGGACAAGCAACTAAGGAGGTGGAACCAAGATTGCCTAGACTCCCAAATGGATGGTTGTCACGCCAATCAAGGAAGTCTTCGCTTTATGTTATCTAAGTCCAAGACAACAACGGGGGAGATCCAGATCTACTCCCGACAGGAGAGATCAAACCTAGACACCAGATCAGATCAAGTAAGCTTGAAGTACGTAAGGTGTAAGGTAATTGGAGACTCTAGATCTATGGAAAATGTTACTAAGTGGACCAGGGATTTGGATATAGGTTTCGGTTGTATGAAGGTTGATCCGAAGTGGAACCAAGGTGACCTATGGGGGAAACGTAACCGATGGAGATAACCGCTGCCTTGGGAAACGTAACCGATGCAGGGTAAGCAGGGGTAGAGTTGGGACTATCTAGTACCCAGGGATAGACTCCGTGAGAAATATGACAAAATCAAAGTGCCTGAGTCATCAAGTAAAAGTCGGATTTCAGGGAAAATAGGCCAAAAGAGGGCTAGCGCTAGGGTTGGAGATCAGATCCTATTGGGCCTTGGGCAATGGAGTCAGTATCTGCCTAGCGTTGGAGTGAATCCACTTGGGATATGCCCTGATCTATGGACCCAGAAAAGTGTTTGGCCCAGAAAATTGAAAATTCAGTTTGTAGGGGAAATCAGCAGGAGGGTTAGCGCTAGGGTTTGGAGGGACAGATCCTCAGATCTAGGACAATCTGGGAGGAATTAGCTCAGCGTTGGAGGAGAAATGGGATGTGAATGACCTGATCTACAAACCCAAGTTGGAAAAATGCAAAAAAAATCAGATCCGAAAAAGTCAGAAAATGACCAAGAGTGCTAGGGTGTTGAAAGCCAGTTTCTCAGATCTAGGGCCACCTGGTAGCAACTAGCTCAGCTTTGGGGGTGTTCTGGAGTGAGGGAGACCCGATCTATGAACCCAAGTTGTTATTTTCTGGAAAAAGTCAGATTTGGAGAAGGTCAAAATTTCAGTAGGGGGCGTTGAGGTTTTAACAGTCAGTTTTTTAGATCTAGGGCAAACCAGCAACCTTTTGGACAGCGTTGAAGATTAAATGGTGAGAGGGATGCCCGATCTACAAAACCCAGCAGTGGTTTGTCCAAAGATCGAACAGTTCCCCAATTAAGTATTTTTGTATTTTTTAAATATTTTGGAATTTTCAGTAAATTGAAGAAAAGCAGGTACAATGGATTGAGATCATGGAAGAAAAGAACCAACTTGTAGATCTTACCTGGAAAACCTTGTAGATGCTTTGATGATGATGATCCCTGCCATCCCGATCAATTTGAAAAGCTTGAAGCGAGTTCTATGTCCAGTGTTTGCCCGAGAAAGTCAATGCACCCTCTCTCCTGCACAACAAACGTCAACCATATCAGATTTGTTGTCACATGAGAAAAAAGCTAAATGCTACAAAAAAATAGCAAGAGAAAATCATAGATCGCAATGACACTAGTGAAAACCCCATGATAAAAAACAAAGACAATCCAAGTGAGTTGAAGTTCCCTTGCAAAAACGCGCAAGCTAAAGTCGTCCTCCTGTAGACAAGACAATGATCCCCAAAAAATATAGATCTCATAACAATTTCCTGAATGCTAAGAAACAAAATACTTTTCAATCACCATCTAAGAACATCAAATGCAAAGGAGATTCTAGAAAATATCCACAAGAAAAGTTTTCTATTATTCAAATCCAAGAGCCAAAGACCCCTTAAAAATGAGAAGCTCTCTCCTTTAAATAGAAATGAGAGAACCAAAATCCTAATCACTTTCAAAACGAGTGGCTAAGATTAAAAGATATAAATGTTTTAATCAATGGTTAAGATGAGCTCAACATACAATACATGGATCAATATAACCATAAAGTACCAAAGTGGACTAGATCACCCATAAAGAGGGTACCCCACTCAACAAGAAATAAATGAAATACATGGTGGGTCCACGGAGTGTTAACCAACTCCCTCTGGGTGCCCCATGGCACAATAAAATAATATAATATTTTAATTTTTTGACTTTGTGCCTCTTTGAGGAAATCGTGAGCCTCCCAAAAGCTCCAGAAAATAATATAAAAATGCCCAAAATATAGGTGTGGGCCCAATCAGGTACTGCAACTGCTGGAGAAGGTGCGGAGGACATCACACTCATCATCATGACTCGTACCATGTCATTTCCTTGCCTCAGTAGCCCAAATCGATTCCTTCAATAGCCATTTAATCATTTTTTAATTTGCCTCGGGAAACGTGAACCTACCAAAACATCCACCTAGGGTGCCTGCGTTGTCAAACTAAGCCCATCGGGCTCTCTGGGATGGGGTTACTATAGTACAATCAAGTGGCTGCACCCCCTATGCCCCATATAGTGCCCTAGGAGATCCCAATAAAATATCTCTCTGCTCAGACACATCATCCTATGAAGCAAAACTGCATTAGAAAGGTAAAATGAGCTTGATCATCTCTGTAAGTGTCCGAAACTGAAAATAAGCTATCTCACTAGACTCGGAGAGTCCAAATCCATTTAGGGTGCATACTCATACCCCTTCCAGGTCTCTACCTGTTCATCAACAATATCCAATAGACAATATAATCACCTGTAAATGACCAGATACCAATAATATAACTCAGGCTATCATCCATCTGTTGGAAGGGTTACAAGACTAAGACATGCTCTACAAATCATTTAAGTAACATTCATAACAAGTAGCAGTCACCTCACTAGCGGTACATCAACCGAATACATATATAGGATTTTATTTATTATTACTCAGACCAGACTTTCAGGACTATACTCATTTCATAGTTGTAGTCAATTTGCTAGTGAAGGGTGAAGGCTGAAATTGACAAGGCTAGGGTAAAGGATGACTACCAACTTTACATCATGACACTTTGGATATGGAAAGGGAATACTCACTATAACCACATGCTGGACAAACAACAACACAGGGAATGGCAGTGCCTCACAAATGGTTGAGTTGTTCAAAGAGAGCTTATTCAACTTAGGTATCATGTCTACATCAAGTTTGATCCAGGTTCATTAGGACCATCAATTTTATTTCCATGGCCTTTTTGGCTTATATGACCTTTTGGGGACTTCACTAGTGCAGAAAAGCACAGCTAATTGCAGCTTTCATCCAGGACATATTCAAATTTATAAGGTCAACACTATTTGGATATAGCATATATTTAACCATTGCTTTTGGGACCTCTTCTTATACCCTTCACGGAGTATTTTAGCATTTCATTGCTCTTGCCCTTTGCTCGTATATGTTAAGAAACACATTTTAGAATTTACATTTTCCATGGGCGCATATATAAACATTTCCAATACAATTAGTACACGAGCTTTCAGTTTTAGCCAACAACATCTCAAGTGACAAGGGGGAGTTCTGCACAGTGCCAAACATCGAGACAACCGACCAGAATGATTTAGGCATACAATACAACTCACCAAAGGCAAATTCTATCACCAACTCAGAGCCGAGACACACTATAAACATGGAGGTTTGTCCAACAACGGTTCTAGCGGGGAAAGGTCCTCCATGCCATAAGTCAAGTAGTAAGTTGGGTTAAAAACAAAACTGGAAGATAATGGATGGGTGGAGACAGTGAAAGATGAAGCCAACACTAGCAAGCCAAAGAATGGTGGGAATGACTACCTCTATTCTCCTTAGGGAGGGTAAAACCAATGAGTATAGATCAGGAACTTCCAAGTCTAAGTAGGGACACCAATACATAATATTAATACATCCAAGTCCATATATTTATGACCGTCAGATCATGACACTAAATGATTGTATATGTCACAAAGATGAGTATAAGAGCAATGATAACCATAACACAATAAAATAAATGCTGAGTCATAACCACGCAAATAATCCATTTGAACCATCATCTGTCCAACGAGAAAACATTAGAACCAATCTGGGCATTACTAACTGCTCTGCAAATGACTGAATGGCTACATTAGTCCTCGAATCTGAGTGTCTTGAGACTCAGTCTTGACATGGGAGAGTATAATAGTCCACTAACAAAACAATGATCCGTCAAAACTACTCATCTCAGCATCTCATATGCAAGAGACCTAGCTGAAAAATGTATTGTATCTGAAAAATAGAATATGGTAGCCTGGCTACTATATATGTGATAACAAAATCTAACAATGCACAAACTTTATGGATCTAAAACTATAGAAATGAGATCTAATGCAAAGCTACACTAACAATACTAACAAACTAAACTAACAAAGAAAAATGCAAGCTCTAAACTAACCAAAAGAAGGGGGAGCAAACAAAAAGGAAGCAGAAAAGAGAAGATGGACGAGAGGAAGAATGCAGAAAAAAGAGAAAAACGAGAAGAAAGAGGAGAGAAAGGGGATCTAGGACGAAAAAGGAAGGGTGAGACAAGAAGACTAGCAGAAGGGGAAGAAGATGAGAGCAAGAAAGGAAGACAAAAGCAGGAGACCAAGACAAGCAAGAAAAGCAAGATGGCAAGCTTGGTGGGAAATTCTAGGCTTGGAGAAAGGTATGACTTGGATCTTCCACAGCTTAGAGATGGGCAGGACTAGTAACAAGTAACTGAAAAGAGTTTTTTAGAATCTTGTTGGAGAAGGCAAGAAAGATCCAGAACCGCTTGCAACCCTGCAAACAAAATATATTAATAATGGAACATTTGTATGGTGAAGGTATTAGATGCTGAGAGCTCCTACTAGATGCAATCCCTGAAGACACAAACACTCAATGCAAATTGATTAGAAGCCTAAGTACTAGATTGTTAGTCTTCAATAAACATAATAATCAAATTGCAATACAAGGGTAGGGTGAAAGAGATATTACTTCACATAGGATGAAGACACAATGCCAAAAGTCCATCAAATAACCTTCAAAGTCTCAATATTTTATTAACAAAAAGAAGCTTACAAATTCCACCAGAGTTTCTATGCCAAACTCTCTATCCGAATAGAGCTCCAAGAGCCTCTATTTATACAAAATACCAAGCCCTAGGGGGCTTTTAATGAAGCAGAGATCAGGCTTAGTTAAGTGAGCTTGAACTGAGTTGAACCAGAGCTGAAGTGAAGAGGAACTAGAGAGGAACTGAGTTAAACCGCCAACACGCTCAATCAAACCCCCACCAAAAACAATTCGGCGTCTCCTTGATCTCATGCGTGAGTCCATTGTGGGAGTTACGACTGAGTTGAAGTGACAACAAACTAATGATTGGAGGAGAGCCAAGCCATGTGGTGGCCATAAATCAAGGAGATCGTCCACCATACAAGTGTGAACTCCAATCTAAAGCTAACGTGAGCTCTATCTCCACCTGATACACCACCCGTGATCTCCTCCATCTTCTCCAATAGTGCGAGCTCTAATCTTGGGTTGACGTCACCTCTTCTTTTACTAACTCGCATGCATGGAATTAGCACGTGATACACCATGGCTTAACCTTATTACTTATTTAAAATATAAGGGTCCACAAATCCCACTTCACACCCACACTAGCGCATGGTATGGTGATGGATACAATACCATGGTTTAATATTAATGTTTTAAGTGGAGAGGGTCCACCCAATCCCACACATCACCCTCACGCTCCATGCTTGATCTTTCCTCACGCCATTCTATTATAATTAATCGCTTGCCTATCAAAAACGATGCATGGTATACTATGTAAGGAGGAAGGAGGAAATATTTTAACATCCGCGAGGCTAAGAATAGCCTATGGGACAGACCAACTCGCACACTATTTTCTGCAATTCAATCATTTGTCTATTCAACTTGATGATGAGTGCCCCCAGTTTTTCCATAGTCCCCTCGTTAAATAAATCATCCCAAGATTTATCCGCCAAGACATTTGCGTACTTGTCCCTATTGTCCTTAAAGGCTTCACACTCTAAAATGAAGTGTTTTTCTGTCTCCACTTTACTAGTGGTGCAAAAAATACACACTTTTTCTACCCAAGCTTCTTTTGGCCTTTTCTAGTGCCTGGTCTCACAACGGAGTTGATGGGAATTAGTTCTTAATTGAGCAATGAGAATTTTGGCTTTCCAAGGTATATAGGCCCCTATGTACGCCTTTTGATGTTGATCGTAGGTAGGGTTAAACTCTTCCATATAATACTTTCTCTTTCTCCGTAGCTCTTTATCCCAAGTTCGCTTGTGGAACTTATTGATAACAAAAGCCTTTATTTCTTTACTATTCGTAGGACACGTGCTCAAGCACATATCCCACTTGCTAAGCCATTTAATATTTTGCCGCATCCAAGTCTTCTTTGTTTTGCACAATATGTCCTTGAAGACAACCTTAGGCCATCTACCTTCTTCCATTTGCTCAACTCTTTTTAGATATCTTATGAGTCTCACCATAGTGATTGCTTCAATAGAAGCCACCCCGATATCACTTAGCATGATTTCGTATGGCACTGAACCCTTAATTTTGAACTTGCCTGTGATCATGTGTTTTTGAATCTTTTCTATTTGCTTCCATTGTAAGTCAGAGGTACTGTTGGCCCAAACTTCACAACCATAGAGAACAACCAGGATCACTAAGAGCCCAAAAAGGGTTTGCATAGTTTTCCAGTCCCATAACTCTGCTTCTCTTCACCTATTTTGGAAAGCATAAAACGCTTTCCAACCTCCCAGAGTTCTTTTTTTCCTGCAGCCTTCTCAACTCAAAGTTTTGTTGAAGTCGATTTCAAGGTACTTGGAATCTTCCACTACTTCAAGGGTATTGTCTTCAAAGTAGAACTTATGTTTTTTATGTTTTCTTTTGCTAGAAAAAACTACCACTTTCGTCTTGCTAGTATTTACTTGCATCCCAACTGTTCTACAAAAGTCCTCAAGGGAAATCAAGTGCTCTTGCAAGCCAAGAGCAGACTTAGCAATCAAAATAAGGTCATCTGCATACAAAAGAAGCCTTATCACATACTTGCCCATGAGGATGTTGTTATCACATATATGGTAGCCAGGCTACCATATTCTATTTTTCAGACATAGTACATTTTTCAGCCAGATCTCTTACATATGAGATGCTGAGATGAGCATTTCTGATGGATCATTTTTGTATTAGTGGACTATTGTACTCTCCCATGCCAGGACTGAGTCTCAGGACACTCAGATTTGAGGACCGATATAGCCATTTATGTTATTTCAGAGCAGTAGTGGATGCCCAGTGTTATATCAGTACTTTCTCATTGGATATATGGTGTTTCAAATGGATTATATTGCCTGGATATGACTCAGTATTTTATATGGTGTTGTGGTTATTATTGCTCTTATATTGATTCTTGTGACATATATTGACTTGTGGTATCATGATCTGGCGGTCATATTTATATGGACTTGGTTGTATATTATACTATGTATTGATGTCCTTACTCTGGCTTTGAAGTTCTTGATCTATACTCATTGGTTTTACCCTCCTTAGGAAGAATAGAGGTAGTCATTCCCACCATTGTCTTGGCTTGCTCGTGTTGGCTCCATCATTTCATTGTCTTCATCCATCCATTACCTTCCAGTATAATTTTCAACCCGACTGACTTCTTGACTTGTGGCATGGAGGACCTTTTTCCCCGCTAGAACCTTTGTTGGACAAGCCTCCCTGTTTCCATTGTGTCTCAGCTCTGAGTTGGTGACAAAACTTGCCTATGGTAAGTTGGATAGTATGCCTAAATCATTCTGGTCGGTTGTCTCGATGTTTGGCACTGTGCAGAATTCCCCCTAGTCACTTGAGATGTTGTTGGCTAAAACTGAAAGCTCATGTACTACTTTTATTGAAATATTAAATATGCGCCCATGGAAAATGAAAATTGTAAAACTATGTTTCTTAACATAAGCAAAAAGGGCAAGAGCAATGAAATGCTAAAAAATACTCCTTGAAGAGTATAAGAAAAGGTCCAAAAAGCAATGGTTAAAAAATGTTATATCAAAGGATTGCTGACCTTATTAAAAATAAATATGGCCCGGATGAAAGCTGCGATTAGCTGTGCTTTTAAGCACTGGTTAAGTCCCAAAGGGTTCATATAGGCCAAAAGGCCACAAAATAAAATATGATCCTAATGAACTTGGATCAAAATTGATGTAGACATGATGCCTAAGTTGAATAAGCACTCTCTAAACAACTCATCCATTTGTGAGGCACTGCCTTTTCTTGTGTTGATGTTTGTCCAGTATTGGTTGTAGTGAGTTTGCCCTTTTCCTGGTCCAAAGTGTCATGATGTCGAGTAGGAGGTCATCATTTGCCTTAGCCTTGTCATTTCCACCTTTCACCCTTCACTAGCAAAATGACTACAGCTATGAAGTGGGTATAGTCTTGAAAGTTTGAGTCTAAGTAATAATAAATAAAGCCTAATATTTATAAGTATTTGTTGATGTACCGCCAGTGAAATGAATGCTACTTGTTGATTTTGTTACGTGAATGAGTGGTAGAGCATGGTTTAACCTCTTAACACTTGCAGTAGATTGATCTATTCTGAGTTATTATTGGTGTCTGATTATTCACAGATGGTTATATTGTTTATTGGTTATGATTGATGATCAGACAGAGACCTATGAGAGGTATGAGTATACACCTTTGATGGATTGGGACTCTTTGAGTCCAATGAGACAGTTTATTTCCAGTTCCGGGCACTTACAAATGCGATCAGGCTTATTCTGCTTTTTTGATGCAGTTTTTCTTCACAGATTGATTTGTTTGAGCAGGGAGATGTTTCAGTTGGATCTCCTAGGGCGTTGTATGGGCATAGGGGGGTGCAACCACTTGTTTGTACCATTGTACCCCCATCCCAGAGAGCTTGGAGGGTTCAATTTGACAACGTAGGCACCCTAGGAGGCTGTTTTAGCAGTATCAGGTTTCCCGAGGCAGATTAAAAAATGATCAAATAGCTATTGAAGAAATCGATTTGGGCTACTGAGGCAAAGAAATGGCATGGGGTGAGTCACAATGATGAGAGTGATGTATTCCACACTTTCTCCAGTAGTTTCAGCATTTTATGGGGCCTGCACTTATTTTTGGGCAAATTTTATATATTTTCTGGAGCTTTTTGGGAGACCCACGATTTCCTCAAGGAGGCACAAAAGTCAAAATTTTAAATTGTTATATTATTTATTGTGCCATGAGGACACCCAAAGGGAGTTAGTCAAACACTCCTTGAACCCACCATGTGCTTTCATTCATTTCTTGTTGAGTGGGTTACCTTTATTTGGGTGGTTTTAGTCCACTTTGGTAAATTATAATTATATTGATCCATGTATTGTATGTTGAGCTCATCTCAACGATTGATTAGAACATTGTATCTTTTAATCTTAGCCACTTGTTTTGAAAGTGGTTAGGATTTGGTTATGATTGAGGTTCTCTCATTTTTATTTAAAGGAGAGAGCTTCTCATTTGTAAGGGTCTTTGGCTCTTGGATCTGAATAATAGAAAGACTTTTTTCTGTAGAAATTTTCTGGATTTGCTTTGCATCTGATGTGCTCAAATGGTGATTAGCTTGTCTTCAGCTTACTAGCATCGTGGAAATTCTCGTGAGATCTATTTTTTTCGTGGCTATCATTGTTTTGTCTATAGGAGGGCGTTTTGGCTAGAGCATTTTTGTAAGGGGACCTCAACTCGCTCGGTTCTCTTCGTCTTGGATCAGGGGGTTTTCATTAGTTTCATTGCGATCTATGATTACTTCATTTTACTGTCTTGTAGCATTTAGTTTCTTTATTTTGTATGTGCAAATCTGATATGGTTGACGTTTGCTCATTCAGGGTAGGGGGCGCTTTGATGGCTTGGAGCTTGCATATGCCATAGAAATCACGGGGATCTTCCAGGATTGATCGGGATAGCTAGGATCGTCACTGTTACAGACTTCTACAAGCTTATCTAGGTAAGATCCACAGGTAAGTTCTTTTTTTCTGATCTTATTCCATTGTACCTTGCTGAAATTTAATTATTTTTCTGAAAACTCCTAAACCATAAAAATCTAAAAAATCAAATAATCAGGGAACTGTCCGATCTTTTGCCAAACCATTTCTGGGTTTCATAGATCGGGCCTCCCCCTAACTAAATCAATTGGAACACTGGTCAAATTCCTCATAGATTGACCTAGATCTGATTTTTCAGCAGAAAACTACATAACCCTCCACTGAAAAAATTGACTTGCTAGGGTTTTGAGTTTTTCTGATTTCTGACTTCACAGATGGATAGATCGGGTATTGGGCAGTCCAAATCAACCCCAACGTTGTCAAGAGGCTCAACAGTTTGACTGGGATCTGAAAAATAGACTGAAACTGCCCTAGCGCCCTCACTGAAAACCCTCACTGAAAATTGGCCTTTTCCGGAAGTAGGTTTTTCTGAAATCTAACATGATAGGCTGATAGATCGGGTCCCAAGCATTCCAGAACATCCTCAACACTATGCTAATTCATCCTGGTTTGCCCTAGATCTGAAAAAATCAGTTTTTCAACCTCATAGCCCCATCATCAGATTTTGACTTTTCTAGATCTGATTTTCTTGCCGTTTTCCTGATTTGGGCTTGTAGATTAGGTCTCCTTGATCTCTTCTCATCCTCAACACTGAGCCATCAGCCTTCCGGTACCCCCTAAAGCTTCAGATTTGTCTTCCTAGGCCCTAGCGCTAGCTATCTACTGAGCTAGGTTTCCTGTACCTTGGATTTTATGGACCAATTGATTTCTGGTTTCATAGATCAAGGTGTTTCCCAAGTGGGTTTCCTAAAACGTTGCCTTACTGCTGACTCCATTGCCCAATGCATACAAAGCACTGATCTCCAAGCTAGCACTGCCCTTAGGCTCTTAGCCTTTGCCATCTACCAACATTCATTGATAGCTCAAACACCTTTTACTGAGTCTGATTTCCAGGTACTGGATAGTCCCAACTCTATTCGTGCTTGCCTTGTCATAGTTACGTTTCCCAAGACAGTGGTCACCTCCACCAGATGCTAGTACCTAAACCCTAGAGCTAGGGTTTCCATTCACCTTGCACCTTAAGTACCCTGAAGCCCCATCTAATCTTCTTTTGGTGTCTACGTCCGATCTCTCCTGTTGGGAGCAGATCGGGGTCTCCCCCATTGTTGTCTTGGACTAGGATAACCTAAAGTGAAGGTTGTCTTGATTGGCATGACAACCATCCATTTGGGAGTCTAGGCAGTCGTGGTTCCACCTCTTAGTTGCTTGCCCCTCTACCATCCATCCTGGATCCACCTCAAGCAGGAAACTACAAGGTGGGTGATAACAGACGCCATCCCTGCCCTCTAGGTTTAACCACTCTTCAAGTTTGTCAATAATGGGCACCCTTGCTTGCCCCAATATCGCTTCTGAAACTTTCGGAGATACCATCTGATGTTCTGATTTTGACTTTGACCTCCTCATATAGCCTGTGAATAGCTGCTCTAAGATGTATAGGAACCCCAAGTTCCTCCATTTTGTGCCATAGTTTATCCCTGGGAACCGTGTCAAAAGATTTTTTGAAATCTACAAAGCAACAAAAGGCTTCCCCTTTTTTGTCCCACACTTTTTCAATGATGTGCCTTAAAGTAATACCATGGTCCACCATGGAATGTTTACCATGGTCCACCGTGGAATGTTTAGGTCTAAAACCTGCTTGTCCTTTAGCACGCTTGCCCCTTTCTTCCGCCCACTTGCTAATTCTATTTTCTAACATGTTTCCAAATAGCTTTGCAAACAAGGGGTTTATCATTATGGTCATATAATTGGAGGGATCATTGACATCCCTGCTCTTGAAAAGAGGAATTGCGAGGCTAGTTGTCCAATCTGTAGGGAATCCCTGCTGAATGATGTTGTTGAAGATTCCTGTAATGTGAGGTGCAAGAGATTTTGAACCCCACTTTAGATATTCAGCTTGAAGTTCTACTAAATCTTTGGCTTTTCCAACACCCAACTTCTTAATACCACCTCAATCTCTTGCACGGTGAAAAGCTTAGTAATGGTGGCGGTGTTGACTAAGGGGGGAGGGGGTTCAACCTTAGGATTCCGCTCATAGAGTTGCCTTGCATACTCAAGCCACTGGTCCCTTGTAATATTGTTTTCAGTTTGCTTCTTGCTTGCTTGAAGTTCTTTCCAAAATGGTTTGGGGTTGTTTTTCTCAAGGAAGATTAGCTCTTCCCTCCTTGAGACCATGAAATCAATTTTTTTTTTCCTTATAATCTGCTTGTAGCTTTTTAAGTCTCTTTCTTTCCAGTTTGACTCTCTCCACCTTCTCCTTGCTTTTTTGCACTCCTCATTGAACCAAGCATTAACAGGAAAGCAATTTGTTTCACGTTTCCTATTCTTTGCTCTCTTGCATTTTGTGAGTGCCCTTTGAATTAAATTAGTTAGCTGCTGATTATTAAGGCCTTGGGACAGAATTTCCTCCCTCTTACAAAGTCTCTCTAATGCCTTCCTAAAGACATTAATGTTCTCTTAAGTCAAAAGAATTCTGCCCTTTGCAAAAGATTGTTGAATGTGCTGATTTTTTGTCCCCTCCTGCTGCTTATTAGTCCAAGAAAGACTTAGATAGATCGGTTTGTGATCAGATTTTAAATCCTAGAGTTATTCTCCAATCATAACTTCCTCCATTTTCTCGCATAGTCCATGCGAGCAAATTGCATAATCCACCACACTTGCTCCATTGTAGGTATTACAAGTGAAATTACTAGAGTTTGACCATTTAGGCAAACCATTGCAGATTACTAAATTGAAAGCTCCACATAAGGTAAGCAATTGTTCTCCAAAGAAATTGCAGCTTTTGTTGTCTTTTGAAATTCTTGTCCATTGATGATTTCTTTCTTCTGTAAGCCAAATAGGATTGCAATCTTCCCTTTGACAAAGAATGCTAGCTTGTCCACTTGCGGTCTTGGCATTGAAATCTCCTACTAGAAGGATTTCACCTACTTGAGAATACATTGCAATATCGTTTTTTAATGCTATAAAAGGTCTTTATGGTCGAGCCCCCTCCTTTTGTAAATTTTTGAAACTTGTGGGGCGAAGTAGCATGCTGCAATTCTGATGACATTTCCATTTTCTGATATTTTTAACCATATAAATTGTTTATTTGAGTCTTCTTTTTCTAGTTGAATGCAACGATCTACCTTTTTCTTCACTAAGACCATGATACCACAATGACCTTTTCCATTCTCTGTTGCCTTGTTCCATACTGCCAGCTTCATATATTTTTCAAAAAGGGGTGTCTTGCACCCTTCATGTTCATGTGTTTCCACGAGACATATTATGTCCCTATCTTCTGCAATAGGTCCTAGTTCAGGTCCCCGCCTCCACGGGTATCCTCTGCAGTTCCAACATACTAAGCTTAAGGGAACCTAGGTAGACCTTGATTACTATTTGCTTTGGCATACAAGACTCAAAGTTGAGTCTACACCCCTATTTGCCCATCCTGAACTTGCTGCGATATTTTTTGCTAAGGGGTTTGCTATCACTTCTTGATTATTGTTTTGTTGTCTTGTTTTAGAAGGAGGACCAAAAACAACAATAACAGCTTTGCCTTTGTATAACCATCCTCTTTTGCCCTCATCTCTTGCTGCTCTGACCTTTGACAACTCTTTTTTTCTTTCCTCTTGCTGCATGATAGTTAAGTTTTCCTCTAGGAAAAAGCAAGAACCCTTTAAAAGATGCTTCTTACTTAGAAGAGTTTGCTTGTCACGTGCACTTGCCATGATGACTTTTATGGGCCTGGCTCTCTCATCACTGGGTTTACCCACCCTCCATGCTTGGCAATTTTGGCCTTGCCAATTCAACTTGTCTTTTAGAAAGTCGCTTGCAAGCTCCGAGGTATATTCGTTCTTACCATACTCTCTTACACCTTTAATTATTATGTTTGTTGCTCTGACTTGTCTTTCTTTGGTTTCGTTTCCTTGTTTGATGTCTCCTTGGTTGCTTGCTTCTTTTTCCTTTTCTATATTAGCATGCTTGCTAATAACTTGTGCCCACGTTCTGGAATTTTTGGTGGAACCTCCATTTTCTGCTTCTCTTACTTTCATTCCCTGGATATTTGCTTGTTCATCTGTTTTCCCTTCAACATTGGGTGTTTTATGATTCAACACTCCTCTCTCTTCCCCTGCTGATTCTTTCATTCTTTGCCAGTCTACCTTCATATCTTGCCACTCATTCTTGCCTACCAGAATAGCTTCTTGCAACAATGTCACTTGACCTTTTAAAACCTTGTTGCATTCTGCTAGACATTGATTTTCTACTATTAACAGATGGATTTTAAGGTCCCTCTCATGCTCTTTGACTTCCAAAACCTCCACTCTCCTCTTGATATTAAGTAGCTCTTGTACATATAGATCAGATGACCAGGTGAGAGGTGTGGATGTGGGACTGTATAGGGCAGGATCAGTGTTGCTTTTACCCCTGTTGCTACCACCTCTTTGCCATAAAGACTTGTTTGTCTGTTTGTTAGTCTTCCTTTGAAACTGTGTTCTCCTTGTCTCCTCCCACTTTAGACGGGCATCTCTCTGTTTTAAAATACACCGAAACTGCTTGGCATTAACCCAAACCCACTTCCCTGTTTTGCTCGAGGAGACAATTTTCACTTGACCTAAGCTGTTAGTTATGGGTGATGCCAAGTGTGAATCCATTCCTTCATAGCTTCCTGCTGCCTACTCCTCACGCTGCTGAAGCCCCTACGCTCCTGCTCTGCTTTGTTGCTCTGCCTACTCTGCTGAACCTACATTTTGCTCCTCATGCTGCTGAACCTCACGCTGCTTGACTGCACCTGCTCTGCTGCTGCTCCTCATGCTGTTGAACCTGCACCCCTCTTACACTCTACTCTGAACCCGAGTCTCATGCCTAGAAGAAGTTCCTAAACTCACCATCGGCGGCCTCCACACTCAGCAAAGTCACGCTCAAGAACAGTGCCAGGATCCGCTGCAGCAAGGGTTTCGCACACTTGCAAATAGAGGGGGTCCACACCCTCCAACCATCTAAAACCTAAGTGTAGCCTGAGTCCTCCTTGTTGAGCTCACGTCACTTCCAAATGAAAACATTCGTTGCCTTTCATTATAACCAAACCTTTGCATCCTTTTTCATGTAATGAGGTCACCATCATGCCCCATCACCATTTACCCATTAAAAAATTACCTTTGACTTTGATTTTGACTCTTTTTAAAATTTGGACTTTAGTGCATTTTGTCCCAACTTAGCATTTAAATGCTACTTGTTGCCGCCTAAAACACACTTGGGCACGGGTAAGTCTCCCAACCGCTGTGTGTGTTCCCAAGGGCAACTTATGAGTTGAGAACCCACTATCACCTCGGTTCTAAAATCGTCCGTTTAGACCACAACTCCTAAAGGCCAAGGGGGGTAGCCCCTACTTACTAAGTTCTTTTTTTTTAAGAATGTTTTCTGGGAGTTGTAAATTACAGAAAATGACAATCAGCATGCAGTGATGCAAAAATTTCAATGTCAAGCAAGCCCTTTAACAATCAACTAGTAATGTATGAAAGAGAGAAACAATCAAATAATCAAAATGACCAGTGTTGTCTCTACTCGGGCTATGGAGTCACAATAATCAACTTCAATTAATTCTCCTAAAGCATCAACTCATTTACCTTAACAAATATACAAGAACATGATGATTTCCAATAAATGAGTAAGTTAAAACAAAGTGATTACAAAGTAGAGAAATGTAAATGATTGTAACAATGTTATGCAAGTGGTCCTGTACGTTTTAGTAAATTTTATGTCTCTCTTTGACTTAGGGAATTGAGGTGTTTGTTGCAAAGAAATGAACTATTCTAGATGTCTACCCCAAGAGACTATCTCCTTCGATTAGAGAGAGAATGCCAGTGCTCAACATGAGAACACAAGGTTTCCACCTAGCTCCATGGGTCAAACTCGAAAATTGCTGGGTGCTCAACTGGAGGACACAAAGTGCCACGAAGCCCCCTACGGCCTCTACCCCACTAGCTCCACAGGTCAAGCCTCTTTTTCTCCTTTCTAATGAAGATACTTATCTGGGTGCCTATTAAACTATCCAACACAAATCTTTGCCCTTTCTCGTCACCCTAGATCGGTCAAACCGGCAAGGGGAGAGGATACGGGGCAAAAATGGGGCCTGTGGTAAATTTTATCCTTAAAGAAAAGATTAAACAAAACAAGCCAAGCGCAATATCACAACGGAGGCAGAGCCTACTTGATTGTGAGGTGCGGGCAAAAGGAAATAAACAAATACTTTAAATAAAAATGCTAGCCAACACGATATTGCAAGGATGGCAAAGCCAAATCACTTACAAGGTGCGGGCAAAAAAAAATAATAAAATAAAAACAAAATGAAACTCTAACTAATCTAAAACCCGCGCCAATCAACAATTGCTTATGCAAAGTTGGGCAAGCCCAACTTCTATTGCTAGCAATGGATGGCAAATAAATGAGACTTGATTAATATGAAAAATGCAAAGCAAGAAATCAAGTCCAAGAGACTCTCTTGGACTTGTTACAAAGGCTGAAATTTCAGCGTAAAGAAAGAGGTAAAAGGAGTGAAAAAAACCGTGTTTTTCCCCTTTCTTGAGATGTCCTTGAAGTTCTTCCTTTGGGGTGGCCTTAAAACTCTTCTATGGCTGAAATTTGGCAGAGTTTTTTTTTTTTTGTCACTAACTTGTTAAAAACCAACAAACAGAAAATGATAAAATGTGCCCAAAATCACTTTGGGGAAGTTAGTATGTTAGTGCAATATATATACAAAATTTATACAAAGTTGCCAGATGAATAATTTTGAAAGAAGTTGAGCATATAAGAGTTAAAATCAGATTTAAAACACTCAACAAACTAAAATTAAAATTCAGAAATTTGTATGTAAGGAAAGAGAAAATTGGTCCTTTGTTCTTCAAGAAGTGAAGCAATGGGGCATCCAACCGAGGAATCCCACTCTTCAATCCAAATAACCTGCAACCTAAGTCACCTGACACAGGGACACGGGACACGAAGGACACGGGGATTCGAGTGTCCGACACGGGCACGGTGACCCCCGAAATCAGGACACGTAGGACACGTTATATATATATATATATATATTTAAATATTATATATATTAAAAATATAGACATATAGATCCAAATTTTTACAAATATTCAATAGAAATCAAAATCAATGCACATTTAACATTAGTAAATACACATTTAAATCCTTCAAATCTTCTTCACCTGCACACCAAACACGCTTTACAACCCTCTCCACACTTGCAAATGATAAAAAGAAAGTGAAAATTTTGATTTAAAGCAATTTTGGGTGTTTTTTTAGTGGAAAAAGTGTCCTGTTTTTCGGACACGCGTGTCCGAAAACAGGACATGCGGCAAAGACGTGTCGGACACGTTTTGTCAGCGTGTCCGTGTCCGACACGCGGACACGGGACACGCATGTCTTTTTGGACGAATCCGGTTTCATAGCCTGCAACATATAAGATTTTCACTACATAACTACTAGAAGGTGAGAATTCAATAATGAGGAAAGAAATCATAGACTTCAAACTAGAAAATATATGAACTTTTTCACTACAAGAATGAAAACTCACAAAATTTATGGAATACAAATACCATAAATCTTACCAAAGCAAAAATGTATGCTTCCTTGGCCAACCAAACTTGTGTAGCTCCTTAAGCATGGAAGCAAATCATCAATGAGAACAATGGACACAAAATTCCTCCAAAGATTTTGATTACCAAAGCCAAATGGCTGAAAATTACAATGGCCCAAGCAAGAGCAAGGGAAAGAATGAGAGCATGAGCAAGAGAGTGGGTGTGAGTGTGTTTTTCTGTGTAACCTAAATGAGGAGGGGAAACCTCCTTAAATAGGAAAAATGAAAGAGAGAGGCTCTTTGCATGCTAGCCAAGTGTCACAAGGTAGAGAGGGGGCAAAAGAGAGGGGGGCCGAATTTGCTCAAGGAGGGCAAAACCAAGGTTTGAGATCTCAAATATGGGGAGAGAAACTCCCAATTTAATGCTTCCAACCTTATTGTTATGTCAAATGGGGAAGAAACCACCATAGTGGGGCCCTTTCCATTGACTTTAGCTCACCCAACCAATCAAAAAGAGAAAGGGGCACCCCCCTAGATTCGGCAACTCAAAACTTGTTATATGCTTGCTTGGGGGGCCCCCTTTAGGTCTTAAATTTGTCTTAGGAACATAATATAAACATTAGAACCTTTACTTGGCCACCCCAAGTGACTATAGTCACTTTTCCAAAATTTGGCTCTCTAATTAAATGCCCAATTTCCTGATTTTCATGACTGACCTGGGCAAAGGTGACCAAAACCATAGTAATACTTGTCCGAATGACTTCAAACTTGGCCAACGGGTGTAGGGGTGCTCATGCCATTTGTCTTGAGTACCCATACCCCTATACAACATTAAAAGGGACCAAGTAACCCTCTTTTACATTACAACAAATTGTCCTGAGTGACAATTTTTAATGACCAAAAATTAAAAAAACCTATGCAAAACTTAATGAAATTCCTCAAGACTTTGGATAATGTCTAGCATGGTAATATAAAACATTCCTGGGCCCCAATTGTAAACATTTATGGATCTGAAAACTTCAAATGATCAACATTAAATAAGCAGCGGAATAGATACAGCGAATTCGTAATACCTTGCTCCATTGACAGCCTGAGTGGGATTCCAGACTCCTCTGTCACTGCTGCTCCTTTCCAGCGACGTATTGAAGAAACCTAGCACAGAACAGAAAGCGGTTTCTCTCTCTTTACCCTGGACCAATGCGTTCCTTCAGCTTGTGTGATGGTTATTTTGAAGGGATCATTTATAGGCAGAGAGAGGACCGGTTTCCCCAAGGCCTTTATTCTCCACCTGTCCATCAAAGTAGGAGAAAAGAAACGGCTGCCAAGAACCCGTCTCTTCATATGGACAACGTAAGAGTAAAATTTTCTAAATATAGTCTTACATTCTCCCACTTGGCACATATGATAACTTAATGTTAGAGTTTATCAAAGTATACATTAGGTGCGCCATAAGTCACATTCATCTTGGTTTTCAGTTTGGTCATCATAATACTATAATTAAACAACCTAGTAATGCGAGTCATGACGGTTCCATGTTAATAGGACAACATAGTCCCTTTCATGCACCACGACATTAGTAACCTGTTTAATAAGTCTGTAAACAAGGAGTGATTTCATAAGGTCCAACAATAATGTCCCTTGTCAGAGGCT